>PVJO010013034.1:0-53252 GCA_004026905.1 Hystrix cristata | reverse complement strand
ACAAGCCTACTGGTTGGTGCCACCCACACCCAGCGTGGGACTTCCCTCTTCAGTAAATCCGTCATCCACACCAAGAACTATGCTGAACCAATCAGCTGGGTGTTTCAAGTTAACACCACAGTTAACTAGCACAAGGCAGGGGGCATTGTTGGGGTTTTTTTGTGTTTGTTTTTGTGGTACTAAGAATTGAACCCAAGACTTTTACTCTAAACTACAACTTCAGCTTCTTCTTTTATTTTTTATTCTGAGAGAGGGTCTCACTAAGTTGCCCAGGTTGGGTTCTATCCTCCTGCCTCAGCCTTCCAGAGTGCTAGGGTAACAGGTTTACACCACCACACCAGATTTTGAGTTGTTTTATAGATCGTTTCTTTCTCTCCTACTATCTTCCTCTTTGGTAAGTGATTTTTCTCTAGGAGTGTGTTTTATTTCTTTGCTTTTATTTTTACCGTATTTATTATAAGGTTTTTCTTTGCAATTACCCTGAGGCTTAAAAGTTTTATAGTCATAATACATTATTCTAAACAGATATCAATTTAATTTTGATCACAAAGAAAAAAATAATAAAATTCAACAATTTAGTTCCACGCTACTACCCCTCATATGAAACTTTGATTTTTCTATTTCGGTCTTTTTCTATTGTTTGTCCCTTGAGAATTTGTTTTAGTTACCAAATTTTTTTTTAACAGTCCTGTCCTTTAGTCTTCATGTTAAGAATATAAATGGATTACACTCAATGGTTGCCACATTGGAATATTCTGACTTCCTTTGTAAAATTACTTTTACCAGTATGTTATACCTTCAGCTGTTATTTTGCTGTGTGTTAATGACCCTTTCTTTCAGTTTGGAGAACTCCCGCTAGCATGTCTTATAGGACAAGTCTTGTGGTGGTGAATTCTCTTAGCTTTTATGTTTCTGAAAGAGTCTTTACTCACGCTTGAAGGACAGCCTTGCGGGGCACGGTATTCTTGTTTGGCTGTTCTGTTTGTCAGCGTTCTGAATCTATCACCCCGCGGTCTGCTGGCCTACCGAGTCTCAACACAGATGTCTGTACCAGGCATAGTGAGAAAAATTTATATAATATTTGTTTTTGTTCTCTTTTTGATTTCTTGTTGATCTTTCTTTTCCTTTACCTTTGATAGTTTGATTATAACTTATGGAGGGCCAGTGATGTTTGGATTGAATCTATTTGGTGATCTTTGAACTTCTTTTATGCTGATATTTGGATATGAGATGTCCCTAAAGGCCCATGTCTTAAAGACTTGGTCCTAGCTTGGTGCTATTGGGAACTGGGGGGAACTAAAGGAGGTGGAAAGTGTTCTGGTCACTGAGGATCTGCTTTTGGAGGGGATACTGGGACTCTAGCCCTTTCCTTTTCTTTTCTCTTTCACTTCCCAACCTTGGGGGCTGAAAACTTTGCTCTGCCACACACTCCTGTCATGACGGCCACCACAGGCCCAAAGCAACAGGGCCAAGCAGGTGTAGAATTTTAAAACTGTGAACCAAAATAAACTTTTCTCTTTATAATTTGATTGCCACAAGTTTTTGTTACAGTAACGGAAAGCTGATGAACACTGTACCTGGATACTTGTTTCTTTCTTGAAGTTCAGAAAGTTTCATGCTATGACCTCACTGAGCAGACTTTCTATGCCTTTGTCATTTTCAAGTCCCCTTTGGGCCTTCCTGACCCGGGAGTTACTCTCAGTGTTGTCCCGGTATCCCATAAGCATTTTTTATTGCTCTCCACTCTTTTTCTCTGCTCTCGCTGCGTTTTTTTAACTAGCCTGTGCTCGATCGAACTCATCGATTCTACTTGATCGACTCGGCTGTTGTCTCCATTATGTTCCTACATTCGGTCTCATTTTCAGCTCCAGAATTTGATTCTTCAAAAAATTATTTTAAAGCTGTCTTCGTTAAATTTATCTGATACATTCCAGGATTGCTTTTCTGTGTTCTCTCGGAGTTTGCTAATTTTCCCGAAATAGACGTTTTGAAATCTGGATCTGAAAAGCTGCCATCTCCCCCCATGAGGATCAGTCACGCGCCCCCCATTTGTTCCATCGGAGGAGGTCCTGGTTCCGTCAGATCCTAATTCTTCTGGATGCACATCCGTGTCTTTTCATCGAAGAGTGAGTCTTTGTTCCGCTTTCGGTCATCCAGCTTGGTTCATGCCTGTCTTGATGTTATGGTCCTGGGCTGATAGCTGGGTTCCCTTAATTGAGAATCGGTGCCTCCTTTTGGACACCAGATGGCGCGCTAAGCCGTCTGAAAGGGACTGCGCGGTGCCCAGCCCCCGACTGCGGGAAGGCCAGCCTCCGCTCCCTTCTCGAGCTCCCGGCCACTCCGCCAAGCTGGTTGGTTGCCACGAAGCCTCTCAGATTCTGCGCTTCCCCCGGCGGATGTGGAGAGTCACCAGCGACCTGAGCGTTCTCTAAACCACTCCAGTTTCGGTCACCACCTGGCTGCAGGAGCTGCTGTCCTTCAAGCCCTGGCCCCGCTTCCTGTGAGCTGAGACGGGAAACCCGCAGAGGAGCGGAAGGCAGCCGCCTGCGCATCGCTCTTCTTCCCATCCAGGGGCTCTGCGCCTGGGCTCCCGCAGGTCCTGGGCGTCTCCGCTCGGGGACCCGGGTCCTTACCGTCCGCTGGGGCATCGCACCGCTGTGCTGCTCCGGGATGCTCAGGGCCTTCCTGCTGGGCTCCGGAATGTCTGGGGGTGATTTTGCCCCCTGGTATTAGTGGGCTTCTGGCGCAGGACAGCGAGGCTTGGGGATTTCTACTCCCCCATCTAGGGAATGTCACTCCTTGAACTTCTTGCTGTTTTTAACCCTGCTAATACACTTTCCCTTTCTGCTCCCTGTTAGGACAAAAGGAAAAGAAGCAGGAGCAAGAGCTCACAGGGAAGGTTCATTTTAGGACAAACCTGAGAGGAGCCGCTCTGGAACTGGAGATCAGACCGGCAACTCTAGTCAGGCTGTCAGGTCTTCGCAGGGTCCTGAGGGTAAAAAACGGGTCCCTATAAGGAAAACGTCGTGATGGGACTTTTTGGGGAGAGTTCGGTAAAAAGGAGTTCCGGCTCTCTGCTCCAAACCGGAATCGAGGACAAACAGGGAGTTGCGCGCTGTCAAGAGCAGGGCCGAACAGCGACTGGGCATTACAAGGTGCCGCTGTGCTTACGCGGCCTTACCAGCCCACGACGGTACTTTGCAGCAGGTGTAAAGGCACAGCAGGGGACGGGATTTAAAGTCATCTCTGCTCAGACCAGGATGGCGGTGGTCGGATTCCTTCACTCCCAAGAACTCTACCCAGAACGCAGTTCTCACTCACCGTATTGTAGAAATGTGAGAGACGCAAGTCAGTGTAAAGAAATTGAGCAGTGCAGAGTCAGAGAGAGTGAAGTGTGATGCCTCCTCTCTCCATCACACACCTCTGTGCACGTTAAAATATACGTGCGTATACATGTCTATACTTTATAAATGGGCATATTGCCAATAAAAGTTCTTCGAAATAAATAATCCCCTATAAGAATCGAGACCTCCCTCTGACATTAGTTTCATTTGGGATAAAAGGGTTAGTGGGCTAAGATTATTACCTGCTGTTCATAAAAGTGTGTGAAAATGCATCTTGAGACCAGAATATTAAAATAGAGCAGCTTAAATATCACATGCTTTCTCTTACATGAGAAACCCAAAGTATAAATAAATTATGCAGTAAAATAAAAGATAATAGGAAACGAGGAGATAGATCTTTTGCAAAAGGGAAGGGGAGCAAGAGATGGGATGGAGGGGGAGAGTAAAGGAAGGGGATGAAAAAAATTAGGATGTGTTATGTACATATACCAACTCCTCACCATGAACCAATCATTATGTACTGCAAACAGGTACAAATAATAAAAACTCTCCATTTAAAAAGTCAGTCAGACAGACAGGCACACACACACACTCAAGCACACACCCCTGAAGAACATTGCAATTTATTTCCCAATCATTCTTTGCACAAACTTCCATTTTGAGTCTGTCTCTCACCAGGAGACCTGGGACCAGGGTTTGTTCTGTCCAGAGGTGCTCAGTAAAAGTTTGGTGAATTCATGACTGCCTAGGTGAATCCTACTGACCTGAAGTTGCTGGGACCAACCTTTTCTCACTGTTGCTGTTGCTTTGAAATATATTGTGTTTATTATTTCCTGAGTGTCATCTCCTGAGATGGTGTTGTACAGATTTACCTTGAATCTGGCTTGATGTCCAAGCTGCTAGTGAAATCTTTACCTTCCTTTTTGGGTTCAAAACGATGCATAACATTTAAGGACTCTTAGTTTACTAGAACACGAACACGTGGCATTTATATCATTGCTAATGTGGGATTTATGGGTAGAAACAAAACGTTTCATAAAGATATGACACAATGTCACACATAGTCGAGTTTTCTATCTTTACTATTAAGGCATAGAACTATTCTTTTATCTTATAATACAAGACCAGGATTCAATTGAGAAAAAAAATTTTTTTTACTAATTTATACACTATCTACGACATATCCAGTCTTTCATTGTATTACATGAGTATGGAAGAAACAACCTAGAATAACACATTTGATCTGTAAAATTAGGATAAATGCCAGATGAGATCACCAATAAGTAACTGTGTATTAGGTTCTAATAAGGTATAAAGGATATTATAATAGAGCCAAGAATTAATGGAGCCAATTTTCCCAAGAGCTTAGCATTATTAAAATGTTCTTGTAACTAGCTCTCAACAACTTTGAAAGAAGGAATGTGAGCATGCCAAAACTCTTACACATAATTATTTTAATAAAATTTTTAATTCAGGGGTAATTTTAGATTCACAGAATAATGGCAAAAATAATACGGAAAATCCCCATGTACCCTTAACACAGTTTCCCCTAATTCTCACATCTTATCGACCATGATACATTGTATCAGAAATAAGACCTCAAGATTGGCACACTGCTACTGGTTAGAAATTTTACTGATTCTTTTCATTAATATCAATATGAGTATTTTTCAACCAGTAGCAAAGGGCATTTAATTTTACAGTGGTATTTTGTGAACCACCAGATGACACTCCTGAAAATTTATTTATCAATATCACATTACCTGAAAAATTTTTCTACACTAAATGATGTATGTGAAATATAAGTGGCAAGGGTAATGCAATGATCCAATGTCTCAAGAATTATAAGGTATTTAGTTGAATAACAGTATTTCTGCAATGTAAATAAGATATATTAAAACATAATGTTGTTTATGTGGTAAAAATAAAAATTTTCTTTATCTCTTGCTACACAGACATGTGTGATCACCACAATGCATTATTTCAAGATTTATATAAATATTCAAAAGTAAAAAAAAAGAAAACTAGGCTACAAATATTTTTGTGATAATTGTGCTTTTTCATCCTATGGTGCATTTTTCACCCCATAAGAGAGTCTTGTCGTATGAGATAGATGCACGATTTAGGGAGCACAGAATCTCCCATAAAGGAGAATGCTCTTGGTTTTGTTGTGTCTGATGAGGAAGAGGAACGGGTGATCAGCGTTGAATTCGATGGATGGAAGCTTCATGCGAAAGCTCACCTCACTACCAGTGCCAGCTGCGGCCTCTGTACCTTGTTCATTTATTTCCACAAAAGCCTTATGGAAAACATTGGAGAGAAATAGATTTTTCTCTGAAGACATTCCTGAGAAATCAGCTTTGCTCTGGCTAAAGGCATCACTCATACCCATACTGCTCAGGGTCGGCTTGAGGTCATAACTCTCCTCCAGCTTGAACTTGGGCAGATGCAGCTGCACTTCATACAACTCCATCATGTCTTCATTGGTCCACTCCTTCAACTTGTCATAGGTGACAGCCTGTTCCAGCTGTGAGGTGAAGCAAGCAAGCATCAGTCGTTCATTCCAAAGCCAAGAGGGAAATAGCGTAGTGGTGGAGGGCGACCCCTAGGGACTGCATAGAGCAATTGCAGTCACTCCCTTCAGCCAGGGTAACAAAACATACATTTGGAAATCTTTTGGTTGTGTAACGCGATTCGTCATGCTACTGACATGTAAAATCTTTGCTTTGCAGATTGATGGCTGTCAGGCTGTAAGAAAATTAGACTTCGCTTCAAAAGCGCAGTATTTTGATAATAGGATGTAAGGTATCAGCTAAGCACTTAAGTATACCAATAAAAATAAACATCTAGGTGTTGTATAAAAGAGAATGGAATAAGGAAAATTTGGAAAGAAAAAGGTAAGAGAAGAAAGTTAATGTGAATTAGGGAAATGAGGACGGCCCAGGAAGACCCCGAAGGAAAGGCAGAATGCCGAGTGCCAATGAGGAAAGGTGATCCTCACAAGACCTTGGCGGTGGTGTTGCAGGTGTAGCGTGGGTGTTCGGCGCAGTCTCTGCATTGGGCTGAAACCAGGACGCAGACGCATTTCGCAGGTACAGAGCTCACATATGTTGACCTCTCTGTACTTCTCTGTACCTCATTTTCGCAGGTACAGAGCTCACATATGATGACAGCTCCGGTGGTCTTCTGCTCCTTTTGCACAGTTAAAGCCTTTTCTGGGATGTAATTTACAGAATACTGATTTATGGCATGTTCCACATCCAAACGTTGAACGTGACAGTAGTCAGGTTCAGTTGTGCTGGTGTCACCTCGGGATGCTTCAGAGTAGGAGCAGAAGCCTTCTGTAGGGCCACAGAATGTCCGGCCTCTGTAGTGGGTTCAGGACTTCTGGTAAGCCCATATCCTGTGTTCGGATTGTGACCTCGGGTGATGTTGGATGCTCAGGCGGGTCCTGACCTGGATTGGAATTGTCATCTTATGAAGCCCTGAAAGCTGAGCTACAGCTTCCTCAAGAGGCTCTTGAGCATGAGGGCAGGTTGGCTGCACCATTGGATATGTTTCCTTGGGGACTTGAGGTTTGCTCTTGTTGGGGACTCTGGTGGAAGAACTGGGGCCTCGTGCTGAGTTGTAGCAGAATCTAACTCTTTTGGGACATCTGGAGACTGAGCTATGACCTCCTGTTGACTTGGAGAAGATTCAAAATTTTCAGGGAACTCTTCAGGCTGGGAAAAGGGATTGGTCTGGCCTGGGGAAAGTTCGGTTTGTTCAATGGGAGCTATAGGCTGGGTGGGATCTTCCTGCTGGGTGATAGAAGGTTCTACCTCCAGAGTGGGCTTTCCAGTTGCAGTAAGGTCCAGATCCACACGTGTAGCTGTGGTTTTAGGCAACACTGAATGCTGATTTGTGAATGCTTTTCCTGTATTTAGAGGTGAAAATGTTATGGTATCTGCCAATGGAGAAGAACCACTATTCTCTCTCCAGGGGCCTGGAGGCTGAGCTGAGAACTCTTGTTGAACTGGTGAAAGTGTGACACCCACAGGCTTTGAGGACTGAGTTGAGCTCTCCTGCTGGCTTAGAGAATGTTCTTCAGGAAGCTCTTTAGGCTGAACTGGGACCCCTCGATCGACTGGAAAATGCTCGAGGTTTGGATGCTGAGTTATAGCCCCTTGCCCAACTTTCCAAGGCTCAAATTGCTGAGGGGATACAGAGGACAAAGTTAGGGCCACTTTCTGGGCCAAAGACTCAAGCACCTTGATAGGCTCTGAGGTGAGTTGTCACCTTCATATCCACATGTTCAAAGATGAAATTTAGCAAAGGCAAGAGATGAATATCACCGCTGCTTGGTGACAGAACATCAGCCTCTTGATGCACTGACAGCTGACCTACACCCTCCTCAGAAGAAAGTTTATGCTGACCTGCGGCCTCCTGCTGGGCTGAAGGAGGTTCGACTTCCTTGGGAGGCTGTGAGAGTTGACATGGGGCTTCTTCCTGAGGTGTAGAGGTTTGGATTTGGGGAGTCTCTGGATTTTGAGTTTGGGCCTCCAGATGGAATTGTGATGCTTCCTTGTGCTCACAGGGCTGTGGAGGCTCATCTGGGTTCTCTTCATATCGCAGATGTAGGCTGTCATGGTCAGCTATATCCACACTTGGATCTACGTTATCATCCTGCAAGGTTTGTTTCCGAAGAGCATGGAGCCATTCCAGTGGAACATTAGACTTATAGAGAGAAAAGAAAAAGTTGAGCCCCTAGGGCTCAGAGTTCAGCTGGACTGGGTTTTCCCCTCACTCTGGAAGTGGGGCCACCAGGAGAAGTAGCCAGAACTGTGGCCACGGAAGGAGCCTGGAACCCAGAAGCTCATTACCAACATAACAGGACAAGGCTTGGTGGCAAAGATCTAGGCTAGTAGCTTTCCAGGGAAACACCTGCTGGAATCTTTCTGGTGGCCACTTGCTGAGAGCACCTTGGTAACACTGTACATTCATCCTTTGTGACACCACATGTGACACCATCCCCCTCCATTTGTGACATCATTGTTTAAGAAAACTTTATTGGGTTCTGGCCCAGATGGGCTTAGCATGGCCTGGAGGAGCTTTTTCTTACAGTGACGAGGCCCAACTCCCTGCCCCCAGCACAGGCGATAGCAGCTTCCTGTAGGGCCACCTCTCCATAGTGAGGCAGGATGTGGGTCTCATATCTGGGCCTCTAGTAGCGCACTGGGTGGGGCAGGCCAGTTCTTCCCATGCAATTCACAGGGCTGGGCCTTGGGATACTCAGAAGTAGTAACTCTGTCTGGCAGCCTGAGCTCTTCCTGCTCCAAGCTAAAATCCCACAGAAATTCTCCCTCTTCTTGGCTATACAGCTTCTAAGAAAAGCTGACCTACGAACCGAGGACCAATGAGGGCAGCATGCAGGCGAATACACAACATGGTGATTTATTCCACAATGTTGCCATTTGCTGTAAACTTTCAGTATCTGGTTCCACACTTGATAATTCATTCCTCTCTCTGAGGCTGGGGCTACATAGACTCTGCAGTGATGTCCCAATTTTTGCAGGAAGGCTTTCAGAGGTGGTCAATTGGATCTCAAAGACATGGTTTGAATCCAAGTAGACAGTTCTTTACATTAGCATGTGAGAACTCTCCCTGTCCTGCAGTGACTCGATAGTCATTCACCTGGATATGACAATGCCATTTTTCACAGCACACATGGAGAAGACCTTAGGATGTTACGGTCTGCAAGCTAAATAGTTTTCTTTAAAATATTACAAGCTGATTTCCTTCACAGTCCTTTATCTATTTTTATTACTTGTGGCACAGCCCTAGCATGTGAGGTTCAAGAAAAAGCTTCATTCATTCTCTTATCCCTTCTGCCTTGCCTGAGGCTGGGTACACAGTGATGGTTTTAAAACAGAACTGATTCCAAAAGTCACTTCATGGAGGGATGGATTTGGTGTTAAAATCAGATTTATGAAATCAGTACTAACTTCTTTTCACATTTCACAGGAAGCTAAACACTGTAAAGTTTGAAGCTTCTATGGTTTTATTTAAATTAAACTAAAATCGTTCCTTAAAGAAATTATAATGTTTTAAAACACACCATATATGTGTGCCTTAAATGTTTGTGTCTGTGTGTGTATATGTGTATGTATATACATACATATATATATAAACATGTATATGAAAGTGATTAGAAAAATTAATTTCGAGATCTGGATACAGCTCAGTGGGAGAGGACTTGATTAGGACTCATGAGGTGCTGGGTTTGATCTTCAATACCACCATGACGAAACAGGAAAATAATGAATTAGTCTTGAATTATGCAGAGTTTACCTGAGGGAGAAGGCCTAGACTGACTGAAGTATTCTCATGATCGGTCCATACATCTTTGTGATGGACAAACATCACCTGTCTCTGTTTTCATGCGACCATTTGTGTGCCCACCCTGTGATGCAGATGCCTATAGATTACTTAACCTTTATCAAGAATAGTAATGTTTTTATAGAGTTTTGTAAAGTTTGTGTTGTGGTAAAGGTAAAACACCTAGGGCTCAAGGTATGATTGTTGACTGGCTTCATTCCTCTACAGAATTAAGATACAGAGAGGTCATTTTGTTTTTCCCAGTAGAACATAAGGGTAAACACAGGAAGTACCTTCACATCAGACAAATGTCTTTACCTGTTCCAGTCCACTAACATCTTCTGGCAGTAGTATAAGCAGGCTGAGGTTTCGGCTCTCATAGTACAGTTGAAGGCCTATGGCTGGTGGCTTTTCAATGTGAAAAACTTGAAATTTCCCCTTCATAAACATCATCTGCACTGGTTCGCTTCTAGTCTATTTTAAAAAAGGTAGAAAAGTCAATGAGAAGGTGTTCTGCTGTGTCTTAGTTATTTTTCTTGCTGCTGAGACAAAATACCCAACACTCACAAATTAAAGGAGGAGAAGTTTATTTCCACTCACTGGACAGGTTTCAGTCCACAGTCAGCTGAATCTGAGGAAAGGTGGCTTGGCAGAGGGCCAGCATGGCAGAGCACTGAGCAGAAAGCAAAGCAATAGCAGCAAGCCTCCCTTTTCCTATATTCCATCCAGGCTACAAACATTTTGGGTGGTGCCACCCACACCCAGGGTGGGCCTTCCCATCATCCACACCCAGAACTGTGCTAACCCAATCATGGACTAATCTAGTTATCATACCCTTAATCCATAGTCACACACCCTTAATCCACCTCCCAAAATCCCCACCTATGACCACATGAGGTTTTATGGGAGACATCTAGATACAAGCCATAATATCTATCAAATTCTTAGTTGTTTATTTTCATTGGTTCACACTTGTCTGGGACATTGATTAAATTGGCAGTTCTCTGCTAACATCTGAGAAAAGTTATCCAAACTTTTCTTTTTGGAAATTCTACTGAACAGTGTCACAACAGGAGATACAGTAGCTTCTGTCTCTAACACTGTTGTGGCAACCTCTGTACATCATAGCAAGGTGGATTCTACTGAGCACTAAAAAGGGTGTGTAATGTTAAATTATGTAGATGTTGGCCTGGGTAAGATACATTTCAACAGGCGAATATTTGAGGAAGTATTTTGGTATCATACAAACTGAAATTCACTCAGAGAATGAAAGGCAAAAAACAGGCCAAGAAAAATATTTTCAAAACACATCCCTGCTTAAAAAAAAAAAATTATGTTGGAAATTTCTTAAAACAACAAGAATAAAATAAACAAACTTTTAAAATTGGCACAATATCTGAACAGACATTTCACCAAAGAAGACATCAAGCTTGTGAAAAATGCTTAATCAGATGTGATTGATGTATTGCAAATGAAACACACCCATTATTGTGGCAAAAATCCAAAACAGAGCATACATCCTGTCAAGGATGTGGGGCGGTAAGAACTGTCATTGATTGCTGGTAGGAATGCAAAATGGTGCAAGCACATTAGAAGATAATTGGGAAGTGCCTTACTGAGGTAAATACTGTCTTCACACAATCCAGCAACTGTGCCCTTTATTTCAGCTTACAGTTTGTACGGGTTTCAATCCATAGTCATCTGGCTCCAAGGTAGGGTAGCTATGACTTGAAGTGTTTATAGCAACTTCCATTATTATCAAAAAATCGAAGGAAACAAGATGTACTTCAATAGGTGGATGGATAAACAAATGGCAGTACATCTGTATAATAGGATATTTTGCAAGAAAGCAAAAAGATCTATCGAGTTATAAAAATACATGGAAGAACCTTAAATACTTACAGCCAAGTGAAAGGAACACCTGAAAAGGCTGAATATTGTGTGACTCCAAATATATGTCATTCTACAAAAGTCAAAAGTGTCAAGATGGTTTGGGGATTTAGTTCAGTGGTAGGGTGCTTGCCTAGTAAGAGTAAGGCCCTGAGTTCAATCTACAGCACCTCTCCCCTGCAAAGAAACTGTCAGAACAATAAAAAGATCAATCTTTGCCCAAGGTTTGAGGGAGAAATGAATGTAAGGAACATGGGGCATTTTTAGGGTAATAAAACTGTTCTGAATGACACTGGAACAATTGATACATGACATTATGCATTCATCAAATCACAGACCTGTGTAACACCAAGAGTAAATCTGAATGTAAACCTTGAGTTTTAGTTCATAAGGTCTCAGTATTTGCTAATCTGTAATAACATATGGTTATAATTTAGATCTAAAATGCTCCCCCCCCAAAAAAAAAACCTTATGTGTTTGGAAGGTGATTGGATCATGGTCTACTAGAGCTGATTTCCTGTTGGAAGGTGGGGCCTGGTTGGAGGTGAGTCACGGGTAGTGTGAGCTAGAAGGGTTCATCCGGTTCATCTAGATCTTCTTTTCATTCTCTGCTTCCTGTCTGCAGTGGGTTAACATTCTTTCACCAAGCCCTTGTGCTGTCATATTTCTGCCTTGTAGCCAGCCGACCAGGGACTGAAACCATAAGACAAAATAAAACTATATTCCTTTAAGTTGAGGGTGTCTAGTATTGTGTCACAGCAATGGAAAGGTGACTAAGATAAATGCTGGTACTGGAGGACTCTACTGGACCATGTTACTTAGAAGCCTTTGGAACTCTTTTGGGAGGAGTTTGGAAAAGTTTGAATAAGCCGGCTACAGACGCCCTAGAATATTGTGAACAGTGCTTGATGGATAATACCGGTCAGAGCTCAGATGACCAGAGTCCTGATAGAAATGCAGACAATAAAGGCCAGATTCAGGGGATTTCAGTTAATAACAAGGACTTCATTGGCAATTATACTAGAGGCCTTGTATGTTACAGTCTGGCAGAAAAAATTTCTCCATTTTGTCCATGTCCCTGAGACTTTGCAGGATACTTCATTAATGATAGCAAACCTCAACCTTCTATATTTCATGGTCTTTTAGATAGATTCTATCTTCAGTATTAGAGAATAAGAGTAACAAAAAGAGGTGGAGGGAGATGGTAGAAGGACAAAAAGAAGAGAGTGGGAAAAAGAGTTGAGAGAGGGAGAACTGAGATTGCATTTGAGAGTCTAGGGACCCCATTTACCTCTGGACTTCCCAGTTTTGCTGTTACATAACAAGAGTTCTCATTTTGCTGGACTGACTTTGGAGTGCATTTCAATCACTTAAAACTGAAAATTACTGGTGAAAATTCTAACTTAGTAAATGTCCTGTTCATTTGTCATGAGTGAGTTGCATTGCGTGTTCAAGCCCTTCCCCACCCTTCACCCATTGTTTGAGAAATATGTTATACACATCCACACAGTTACAATAGGTTCTCAGCGGTACTATTTGTATACTATTACCACCCCTACAGTAGACAACTGTAGCAAAGTTTGGCCAACCAGTATCCTTCCTAGGAATTCAGAAAGGGACTTATTAATCACGTGCCTTGAACAGAGGTTTTGTGGGTAGCCATATTTGGCCATCATGGATTAAAAGCAGAGAAAATAATTCAGCATGGGGAAAAGTAATGGGAAGAATAGCATTGAAAGGATAAAAAATCCTAACATTTAAATCTTTGTTTCTACTCAGAACTCAAGACCCACTCACATTTAAACCTACTAACATTTGGATTTTAATTGTTTCCCAAACTCTATAGTTGAACATTTGGTTGCCATCCAATAGGTCTGTTGGAAGATGGTGGAACCTTTAGGAGGTGAAACCTAGTGGGAAGAAGCTAGGGCATTGGGGACATGCTCTTGAAAATGATATCTGGACCTCAACCCTGTCTTCTCTCTTTCTCTGCTTCCTGGCCACCATTAGATGAGCAGCTTTGCTCTTCTGTGTATTCCCCACCAGGATGTTCTGTCTTGCCACGAGCACCAGATGAAAAGGCCATTCTGCCATGGACTGAAACCTCTGAAACTGTGAGCCAAAATAAATCTTTTCTCTTTTAAATATATTTTATTAAAGCTCTAGAAAGCTAATACATATCCCTTTGATTCCATGAGCCATATCTTTAACCTTATATTAGTTTTCCTTTTTGCTTTAGTGTATTTCTGTTATTGTGCTTATTGCAAGGAGAAGTGTTTTATGTCCTAATAGGAAAACCTTAACATATGAGGTAATATTTAACATTTTAATTGCTTTTCCTGATAGAAGGGTTAGAATTTTGTAGAAGATAGTGTTGGTTTGTTAGAATTTGAACTCCTCATAGTGAGGAGTCTTAAGTTCTTCTTCCGATCTGCTTCTAACTCAAGCATACCTCACCTCTAGTCACTTGGCTATCCTACATTTCTCAACTAGGAAATCAATCTACAATCTACTTTATCCAGCTCACATATTATAGCAGGAACAAGTAATAAAATATCTGAGTAATCTGCATTCAGAGAAAAACTACAAAAGGGGAATTTCCAGATGGGGTAGAACTATACAACCAAGAGATTTTAGCCCTGTTATTCACTCCCAACAAAGAGCCATAGTTTTACAAGAAGATACAATAAAAAGGAAGAGTAAATTTAAAATAGAATTTGTTTTACAATGTCATGTAAAAATTCAAACTTATCTTTAATTAGTTCCTACCTCGTTTATTCTGAAGGCCTTTTCTGTGGTGTTTTGCACTAAGAATTGGTGTTCCCAGGTTCCTTTAAAGTAAAGAGCATTCACCAGAACCATCCTGGTCATCGAATCCAAAGAGTCATCTGGTAAGAGATTCGAAATTTTACCTGTAAGAGCAAAAGGACGATTTTCAAATAACTATTGGAAATATGCATATTTTAATTAGATGGCCAGACTTCCATTATTCTGGAACCAAAATATTTTCTTTATAAGTTATAATTTCAAAATTTTCCAGAAGTAGAACAACATAGGGATAAGTACTATTCCTATCCAAGAGAGCTATGTGAAAGGGAAACACTGGAGAAGTAACATACCTTATGATCAGTAAGCATTATTTCACATTAAGAATAAATTTGTATTTTAATTGTGAAGACTGTCCTCTAATATGAGTTGATTAGTATCTCTGTTTTGACAGGAAGTAGTTGATTCTCACAATTCTGTTTGTTATTACATGCTGTTGTAAACTGCTCTGATTAACATCTGAAAAGTAGTGGCATTCACCCCCCAATACTACATTCTGCAATTGTTTATATCACATTGTTCTAGTTATTATTTGGAGAAATATTTCACAGCCCCCTAATACATTCTGTCCAGACTCTCCACTAAAGTACTTTAAAAGATTTATAAAAACACATCAAGTCATGCATTAGACATTTCCATAAAGGCAGCATGTTTGATAACAGAGGATGGGATTGAGGAAAACCTTCTAGTCAACTCAGCTTCACCCCGAAAGAGACTACTCAAAATATAGTCTTTGAAATATGGACATAGAAAAATGTTTAAAAATTATGCCTGCAATCCCACACCGTGGGAGCCTGAGGCAAGAGGATTATAAATTTGAGTCCAGCCTGGGCAGGTTAGTGACTTAGTGAGACCCATCTCTAAACAAACAAACAAGGCTGTGTAAAGGCCCTGTGTTCAGTCAGCAGTCCTGGGAAAAACAATCAAACAAACAGAAAAAGCCTATAGCACTTAATTGCTAAAAATGATAAGAATAAATTTGCAAGGAAATGTTAATAGAAACTCAAAAATTAATAGGAAACTGGGGAGGAGGGCTTCAGACTTCAAAACAATCAAGTGACTACCTCCTGTAAAAACAGTATATACTAAACACTTAGACGAGTGCATTCTTTTAAACCTTCCATATGGTGATAGATCTCTACACCATTAAAACAGTTTATAGCATAAAATAGAAAGCCCTGGAGTACTTTTACCAAGCTAGCACATCCCCAGTATGAAATCAAAAATTTCAAAATCCCCAACTATAAACCAATCTCTCTCATGAATACAAATTAAATTTAACAAATAAATCTGCTTGATGTTATGCCAAGAATATAAGAAACGCATATTACAAAATCTATTAATATGATACATTTCTGCTATATTCTGAACATTTGTATCCCTCCAAAACTCGAATGTTGGAATCTAATCTGAGTATTACTTCTTCGGGAAATAATTACTCCCTGTGATCCCGATCTCATGAATGGGTTTAGTATTCTTATGAATGGAATTTTCTCCCCTTCTACCACATGAAGACACAGGAAGAAGGTGTCATCGGAGAAGTAGAGACCAAGCCTTCCCCAGACACTGAATCTACTGGCATCTTGATTCTGGAATTTGCAGCCTCCTGAGCAATGAGCAACAAGTTTCCACAAATTACTACTGACAGTCTAATCTAAAGTATTGTATTATAGCAGATAAAATAAATTGAGCTAATTGCTTTAACAGATGATAGGAAAAAAATTACCTTGATCGCTAAAGAAGTACTTTCAAGTTTTTAATCAATTATTTTTAATTATTAAATTACATCTTGGTCCAATAAAATGAAAGAACACTTCCTTAATACAAAACGGAATATCTTTCCCCAACAATCATACTAACCAAGAGACATAAGTAGCGTTTATAGTGTACTATGCCTACTGTTATTTAACATTTTCCTCAAGACGTTAATTAAAGTAAACAGCCAAATACTAAATGAAATGTTATTATTTGCAAATAATATGGTAAATAAGAATTAGCTAAAAACTAACAAATTTGTAGGTGTTGAGCTATAGTCTTATACAAAAATTAATTATTTTCTTGTAACACAAAATGGAAAATGATATAGTTACATCCTGGTAATATGGCACATTATAATTATAAAGTATAATTATAAATTATTCTTAATAGTATCTTATTTCTTCTTCAAATGAAGAAGTCGATATTAATGTGAACCTATGAATAGACTGTATTCATATTTTATCTCTGGTTCCAAGAAAGTCCAGTTTTGAGTCCAGAAATCAATACAAAATCCAACACTGTGTATTTAGTTGTAACTTCTTAGTCCTCTTTAATCTGAAATAGTTTTTCATACATTCATTGTCTTTCACGACCATGACACTTTTGAAAAAGACTTGCCATTTGTTTTTTAAAACGTCCTTGAAGTCAAACTGAGTTTAGGTTTCTCTGATGTTTCCTCCAACCAATCTCTCTTGTGAATACTAAACAACTATTATGTCTAGAATATAAGAAACTTATATTAGGAAATCTATTAGCATAGTACATTGGTGCTATACTCTGAGTTTCTGTATCTTTCCAAAACTCATAAGTTTGAATAATATTCAGACTATGTATTTTTCTGAAAAAAAAAATCACTGTTGTAGGTTTGATATTCCTCCACATCCCCAAAAAAGAGCTGTTCAAGTTCTAAAACCCAGTACCTGAGGATATAACCTTATTTGGAAAACTGGTGAATTTAATCAAGGTAAGATGTCAGTCTACCCAATCTAATGACTGGTGTCCTTATAAGAAAAGGGAAATTGAGACATAGACTTACAGTCTGGAGAATGCCACGTAAAGACACGGAGAGACAAACAAACCAAGATGCGGGAAGAATGCCAGGCCGCTACAAGTCAAACAAACACCAGAAGCTCAGGAAAGCCACAAGGTGCTCGTTCCCCTGGGCCTTCAGGGGGAGCGCTGTCCTGCTGGCCATTTAATGTTTTTGATTTTGGGTGTTTCTTTTTTTTTTTTTTCCATTAGCTGTTTAGTTTTTTTTTTAATGCCTAGCCTCTAGAACTGTGGAAGAACACATTTCTTAGCCCATACTCTAAGTAATACATGATCCTATTTTGAAAAGTTCTTAAGATCATACAGCACATTAATACCATATTTTTATTAATACTAGCTATTTTTCTTTTAAAAAAACATACAGCATCATTTCATATTTCCTTTTTGCAAATTTCCATTTTTTACTCCTGGAATGATCTTTGAAATTAGTGGGTTATGACAATTTTCTTCTATACTTGGGTGGTGGCTTGACTTCTGTGATTTAGATAAGCCCTTTTGGGAAAGCTGATAATCTAAAAACTATGGACACTCAATAGAAATAAAAGTTTTAAATATTCAAAATTATCTATAGTTTTATTTAAGAAATATACATAGTTACACATGACACAAGTTCAGGTAAATAAAGCAACGCCCCGAGGTAGAACACCACCAAGCCCCTTGTTAACAGCTTACCCCCTGTCTGGCTCTCAACCCAAGAGTTGATCTCCTTTCTGATTTGGTCAGAAGCTTCTACAAAGTTAACGGACTGTGGCTCTGCATTGAAATACGTTTTCATGTCTTCTAAATATTTCTGAAAGATAAAATCTTCTTTTGTAGAGTTTTTCCAAAGTTGAGAAATGAAACCTATTTAGATTATTAACGAAAAACTACAGAGAGTCAATTATAAGTGTGCACCTCATCACCTCCTTCTCTCTTGCCTCACTTTTGTTTTTGGCAAAATCAAACCTTCCAGTCTTTAAGCAATCAGCCAGGTAGAACACCAGGTGCAGAAGAGAATCTGCCTCCCATAGTTCTGGGGCTTCCATATCCTCTTCTTGTCTGTTTCTGTTCATGCTTAGAAGTGAGGTAGAATGAAAAAGGAAGACTCTACAAGTCACAGCAGTGACCCCTGTGGCCCCCGGGTGTCAGGAGTTGAGATTGGCTTTCTGTGGGGGGTGGAACCAAAATGAAGTTCATGGGATCTGTCGGCTACCTCCTGTGAATTCTAAACACCCAGGCTCTTGGAATCTCCTGAAAACTATATCCTGCCGTGAAAACTGATTTCTCGGCAGGGTCAAAGTTTCATCAGGCATCCTGAGGGAGCAAGCTAGGCTTCACCTGTCTGGTCCCTCCATGCCAGCCCTAGTAGCAGTCATGAGTGGGATATAAGTGAGGCTGCTGCTATGAAGACCCCTGCTTGTAGCAACACTTCTGCTTGCTTGCTTCATAGAGGGCTTGTAGCAGTAAAAAGTGGTGAGTTAATTCTGTTTCCAGGAAGTTATTTAAAGATTGTGAAGTCCAAGTTCTGTGAAATTTATAATCTGGCAAAAAGAAAATTTTAATATTCACAAGGCACCACTCCTTGCCTCAATTCAGGGTCTGTGGACACGTGAAAAAAAAATATTTACGTCTTAGTTTCAAAGTGCCCACTGGGTTGAGTCCTCTTGCTTACTTCTGGCTCAGACAGGAACCCAAGAGCTTACCTACCATTACTGGAGCTGTTGTTAAGACCTTATTTGGCTGGTTTTGTGCCTTCAGAAGTAATACACCCCCAGTCCTGAACTCTTGAGGATTCACTGGGTATAGAAAGGGATAGCACTGCTTGAAACCATGAAAGAACTTCATTTTACCCTCTTGCTATCATTCTGCTCAATCTGCCTTTCTTTCTTTCGGCAGGGTGGTGCTGGGGATCAAATTCAGGGCCTTGCGCTTGCTGGGCAAGCACTCTGCCACTGAGCTAAATCCCAGTCCTCTCCGTCTACCTTTCTTGTGCTCCGCCCTCTAGATGGGTAGAGCCTTCTGTACTGTTGATCTTTGCCAAAAATTAAGACAAGCCTAAAAGAGGTAAAGGACCAATTTTAGCACTCTGAGGAGTACTTGTGTCCTAAAAGGACAAGGTTGTCACGGTCTGCTTTGGTGGGGTTTCTACCATTAGAGAAAAGAGAATTTGACATAATGCCATGTTTCATATTCCCGAAGTCTCCAAAGTCCTGATGTGAAAACTGCCCCTGACTCATTTCGAAGCCAGCTTTGCTGTCAAGGACAGAGACTCCAGCAGCACCCAGAGGCTCAACACCATCCTAGGCTCCTTCGGGTTCACCCTACTTAATGACCATACTTTTTTGGCTGTTTCTTGTGGAATAAATGTTTGGCCAGGAATTACACAGAGCACATTTCTATATATATTCACATCCCATTCCTAAGTGTTCGCCTTTATTTTGCACATAAAAATACAATCAATAGATCTGGTTTGTGAGCCAGGATTGGATTTATTTGCCACTAGACATGTATTGGTTATGCTAAGTTATTGTTTACTAGAAAGTACTGACCACATTAAGATTATCTTTGAGATCCCTAGAGAAACATAATTTACTGATTGATCTCACATGGCTCTTTCTTTCCTCTTGTCTTAAAAGAAGACATTTGCACTTACATTGTGAAATGGGTATGTTTTCTCCCCATATATCCTGTTGGCTGTTTTAAGTATGTAGGAATTGCCAGGCCTGATGATTTCTGCTATTAGTGTCCGGAAATCTGAGTCTATTTCTTCCACCCTGCTCAAGCTGAACTCCTTTAAAAGAAAAGGAATTATTAAAAGAAAAGAAAAGAAAGAAATCTTGGTCAAGAGTCCCATATATATGAAAAAACTATAGCTAAATTAAATTACTTGGTGTATTGCAAACAAAGCTGAAAACAATTCTAACATGAATAAAAATGTTTTCTTTAATGTTATCTGTGCAAAATTTAAGTATTAATGGAGGCGTCATTTTCTTAACATTCGATTTGCAAAAATAGCGAAGAACAAGTTTGAAAGTGGAGAAATTTTGAAAGGAATAAAAAAGGGGTAGAAATGAGAAGAAAATACGGCTCTTGAAAAATATAGACATTTGGCTTTCTGGAAAAAGAATTCTGTAATTTTAATGTTTGCAAGGAAATTTTCCAAGTAAAGGTTGTTTAACTTAATCACTAAAATATATGTGCTAAAATGCTTCCTTCCTGATAATCAAATGCATACTAAATGAGAATAAATACCATTCTCCTTTTCTTTTCTCTCTTGGGACAGGATTTGACATCCTGTCTTCTGTTAAATTGGAGTACCTGTAATTATAATGAAATAACAAGTTAATACAGCGTGCAGAAAAGTAATCATGTGAAATACACATATATACATACAAGTCAGCCATCATTATAACTGCAGAACATACAACTAATTAAATGCAGAGGCTTTGATGATTTGACTTCGATGATGTGTTAGTTTAGATAAGTAAGTCAAGAACTGCTTTTAATTAAATTTTTGAAAGTCCAAGTCATTAGTCTCTTTATTATAATATTTTTAAAGAAAATTGGCATAATATTGGGAATACTTTGAGGTAAAATTCTCATTTTCCATATTTCACTTTTACCTGTGGCTGCTTTGAAAGGAATGGGATCAACTGGTCGGTGTCCACCAACACCCGAATGGTTAAAGAAAATATGGCACATACATCCAGTGGGATACACTTCAGACATAAGAAAGAAGTCCAGTCATGCCTATATGGAAGCCAAAAAGTTGATCTCATCGAAGTACAGAGTAAATGTGATACTATGAGTAGCTGTATATATATCGTATCTACTCTGTCCCACCCTTATTATTTCCCAAGTGACTATAGTAATGTTAGGACATTTTAGACTTCAGAAACAGACTTAAGAATCTCTCTCTCTCTCTCTCTCTCTCTCTCTCTCTCTCTCTCTCTAGCATCAGAATAGAATTAGTGTCAGAATGTAATCAGAGGACAAATAGCTGGTGTAGACTACAGAACTGATTGCTTGGTGTGTGGGAAAAATCCTACACATGGCATCAGAATTGATCTGTGTACTGAGAACATAGGGAAAACAGAATTTCAGTTTGTTTTTTCTTTATATCCGCAGTAGAAAAATGGTGACCAGAGGCTGGGATGGGTAGGGACAGAGAAAAATTAGATAACTAGCATCAAAATACAGTCAGACAGGATGAATAAATTCTAGAATTCTACCACATATTAGGATGAATTTAGCTCATAACAATGTATCATATGTTTTGAAAAGAACTACAACATAGGAATCTGCAGCTTCCCAACACAAAGAAATAATGAATGCTTGCTGAGAAAGAAATGCTATTTAGCCTGACTTGATTATTACATATTGTCTACACATATGGAAGTATACATTGTATACTGCAAGTATGTATTGATTATATATCAATTAAAATCTAATAAGAGGAAAAAATGGATAGAAGATCAATTGAGAACATGATTTAGACAATTTCAACAAAAGTCATTATTGCCTCAATTATTTGGAAAATTCAGAGACTTTTGTTTTTGTTTTTCCTAGTCAAATGCTTCAGTTTTCATTGTCTGATACAACTTGACTTTATATAAAATAATCTCTGTGTCCACCCCAACATTTAATTTGAAAGCGAGCAGGAAGGATGCGGCAATCCTTGTTTCCTTGAATCATATATCAGTGGAACAAAAGAGGGTAATTCCATCTCCCTTATCCTGGACCCCGCCCACCTTAAAGTGCAGAGTCCATCTTACCACGGCCTGCACTGACACACAGTAACCGAACCAGTATCACCTACCTAAGAAAGTGAGGTGCATTCATTAGACTTGTCAGCAGCTGAAGCTGCTAATATTTAAAATGAGGACAAACAACACCCAGGAATGTATTTAAGAAATGGAGCCAAATTGGAATCTGCTTAAGAATAAGCCTACCATATTAAACGTTAAACCTTTTAAACTAATCAAGCAATCATTATCCAGTTGTAAACCTGGACTTTTATCATTGTAATACTTGCCGCTGCTGTTTTAAAATCACACAATAATGATAACGTGAACTGTAAGAGTGAGAGTAATATGCTAGGACCAAACGCACAGAAGTTGTATCTGTCTGTGTCACTCAGAATTATTGGCTCTCTCTGTTTCAATATTTACCACAAAAAGCACCATTTCAGGTGGAAATTCTGTCATTGGCCCTGGCCTTTCCAATTGTTTCATAATTTAGGGCTGAGTTTATTCTGTGAAGTTTTTAAAAAAATACTTATTTACACATATAGGTATATACATAGGAATTTATATATGATTACACATATATGGCTATTTTGCTATCTATGGCTGTATATATTATGTATATTTTATAAATACACACAGGTATATATATACATATATATTTTTACACATACGATGCTCTCAGAATGTTTACAGCAAACAAGTAGATTTTTAAGAATAATATGTTTTCACTATTTTAGTTTTCCTAGTGGACTCTTTAGGTTCATCCAGACCATAGGGATTAAACAAAGATACAGTCAACGCAGGAGGTACAGAATTCTTTTATTGTGTGGGTGTGTTTTCAAGAAAATCTACTGAGATATAAGAAATTCTGAATAATTCTGTCCAAGTTCAACTCATTATTTCTTGAAATATTTTAATCATTAAAATAAAATAGGTTTTGTTTAACCACAGGTGATAACTTCATCATTTCTCCATTTTATTCTAGATGATACAGATTCTTTTTTTTTTTAATTTTATTTTAATGGCACATTTTAGAGCTACATAGTGATAACATTCATCACAGGGAGTTTGTACCTGTACATGACATATCTTGTTGCTTCTTTTTTTTCCCATCCCCTTCCCCTCCCTTCAACTCCTCCCTCCTTATTTCCTAGCAACAATTTTCATTTACTTCACAAGCTTCATTTTATGGTCTAGGATTTTATTTTTCAATTAGTCTTTTGGTTCAAAAGATACAATATTATTATAAAATGTGGATTATTAGGTTTTCAGGTGAAAAACAAAGCTGGGAGGCACAGACAGCAGTTAGTGTTAAGACAGCAGATGACGGCTGGCCCATCCCACTCACCTGGGCCATTTGCGCTGCAGTGGTACCTCTGGCGCCCAAATACACCATGGCCAAAGACGCTGAGATGCCCCAGGGAGAAAAGACGATGTTTTTACCCTCAGCAGATTCAGCTAGCTTCTTGCTAAACTCCAGGGCAAACTGGCTGATGGATGTTGCCAGAGAGTCCATTGGAAAAACCTAAGAAAAATTTTAAAAGCTAGAGAACATATTATTGTCAAGTCTTCTCAATTTATTTTGCTTTTGTAAAAGTCTCTGTCCATCTACATATATTCTTTTTTTTTTAATGCCATCTACATATATTCTTAAGAGCTGAATGGACATCAGTAAATTCTATTCCAACATTATTGTTATACATATTACAACACTGAAGTCCAGAGAATCCCCTCGAATTTTAGTGCTCATGTGCATCAGAGAACAATCGGATCCCGATCAGTGAGCAGCTGAGCCCCATGACACAGCGTTTGCCTCTTGTTTGGTGCTAATTATGTGACAAGGTTTATGTGTTTACACCTGGTCTTTCCAAGTACTTCGGGAGTTGCATTTCCCTCATATTGCTTTATACACCCAACAGCACCAAACTCAGAACTTGGTGCAATACACTAGATTACAAATATGGTTTTGTTTACAATACTCGTATTTGGGCCTAGTCATCATTTTTTATTTACTAAAACTTAAAAGCATGTGCAGTTAAGTGGGAAATGCTTAAAGAGAAGTTGATAAGTTAAGAGCAATTTGCCTTTGTTCTCACTAATGTTTCTGAATGAGCAGACTCTGGTTTTCTCATCTTTTCAATATTACACTCAACATCTAAATTTCACCTATTACCCTGCTATTTTAATTTAAAAGTCTTAGAATTATGTCTCTGTCAGTGACATAGATAGTTCAGTCTACTGACGTTTATGGCCAAATAATTTCTAAAACGGTTTACATGATTAGAAATAAATCAAATTCCTAGGTCTGTGAACGCCTACTAGAGCCAGTGCAATGTAGAGTTTGCTCTTGCCCAGATATTGTCACCTGCCCTCTGAGAAACGTAGAATAAGAAGTTTGGGAAGGTCAAGAGTTCTCTGTGGTAAAATCAAGAGACAGGCATGTGTAGGCAATTTTGGTTTCATTATGACTTGGAGTTAAAAGAGATACTGTTGAATAGGTTATGCTTAGCAATAGGTTATGCTTAGCCAAAGAGCTCCCCGAATCCAAATCACTCCCTAGGCGTGGCTTCCACCACTACAAAAACTCATGATAACCCCACGCTAACATTACTTGATTTTAAAAAGAACAAAAGAAAATCTGTAGTTTTTTTTCAATTTTTATTATTACATGTTTGCAGTACTTAATGTTCACATTCCTCATGAGGAATTCATATGTGTACAAAAGCCCTGTATTTTTATAGTAATTCTATACCCTCACAAAATGTTGGAAAATTGCCCATGAGTATTTATTCTTCATGAACAAAAAGTGCCATCCTAGAAATAACTTCTCTACTTCCTTTAAAAGACTACACCCTTCCAAATGGCATTTTAGTTACTGATTATATAACAAGTTTATCTTTTTAAAACTCATAAATTACTTTCATGTGGAAAATGTTTGGCTCCATGGTTAAACCATTTGCACCATGAAGGGAAGAGAAAGTTACCTATCAGCTCTGTAATTTTCATAATTACATATTTTTGTTATCTTACAGTTTATTCACTTGTAACAAATTCCTGAAAAAAGTAATCTTCTCTAATGAAAGAGATAACGTCTTTTACAAAGTTAATATCCACTTATCATCATTAGTAACCTTACTAATATCATTATTAATACATAAAGTGTAGCCCAAAACATACGAGAGGTACAATCCCTGCATTTTTTTAAAGAAATACAAGGATGTACTAAGCCAACCATTTAATCCAACAGTCAAAATTCCTTTCAGAAAGGTGCAGAGCCTTGGCATGAAATTTTACTGTAGCTAATTTATCCATGCAACTGTTGGATAATTAGGACAGAAAGAACTTGGAAACCACCTGCAGAAGAAGACTCTAGCACCCCCAACGAAACTTGGTAACATTTCATTTATCAAAATACTTCATGATAGATGAGTTTCTAGCAAATCAGATTTGGAAAGAACTGTGGTGTTTTATCCACTAAAATACTCAAAACCAGAGCAACTAAATGAGATAAATAAAGTGCATAGCTCACCAGCAGCAGAGTCAAAACAATCCTATTCTTTTGAGTCTGAATACAATAATTTTTGGCAATGTTGCTCATTACCTTTAAGATTTTAACAGTAAGAGGGAGCAGGGTATTAAAAGAGGATTACTAGGAGAAAGATCAGCCAGGAATGAAGGGTGGTGGGGCGAAAAGTATATTGTTGTCTTTTGTTCTATGAAAGAATACCCAATACCTCTTTCCTTGCTGATGATAATGCTGGTGAAGGAGGCTTCAGGAGTTGAGCATATCAGAAAATGACACCTCTCCCACCTCTCAACAATTTCCTATCCATCTCAAGTCTTTTTCTGAGGAAGGTAGTAATTTGGGTGGTTTGAAGGACACCTAGTACAAAGCGTTAGGGACTTAGATTGTGCATATATGAGAAGAAAGCGAAAGGTGCATGGAATGGTGGTCAGGCAGAAGAATGAGTGCTCAGTGGGCCAGTTAACATGATGGAAGTATTAGATCTCAGTCATATTAAGGACTAGGATCAATATTCATCTTGCCACGCCCAGACTTCAGAACGATTACAAGGGTGTTTGCTCAGTTACTCTGAGAATATTTCCCTTGCTTAATTTAACAGATAAAGAGGTAGCAAATTCATATTTTACTGAAGGAAACTGCACTGTGTTTTCAGAATTCCTAGTGAAACAGTCTCTGATCTGGTGGAAAGGAGTGCTCTCTCCTTCTTAGTTTTCTTTCCTGTACAGAGTTTGAACCAGCTCAAGGTTAAGTCTCTTCTAGTCAAGCAAAAAAACAAAAAAAAAGAACAAAAAAAAAAAAAACCCACAAACTCTTAAACTACTGTTTCTGGGTTTTGGGGAATCATGATCATTTACTATTTAGTTTGGCACTACAGCAAGGTAGAGAAACATAGATAGGGATTTTTAACCAAAGAAATATTTACAATACCTTGTTTTCTTCTGCTGGAGCAGAATTGGCTATTTGTTCCTTTAGTAAGAGATTGTGGCTGAAGAGTTGAGTAATTTATACATGAAGAAATTTTTAAAAAGATTATAGCACCTCCCTCTTCTTAGCCCCACCCTGGCTTCACTTCCACAAGCCAGTATACTCTTTCTTTCAGGCTTATTTTGGTTAGAAGCTCAAATAGAAAGAGACAGCTGAGGTCTTGCCCGAATTATTTAATCACTCACACTGTCCATTTGGTCTGCATGCTGAGACCTGCATTCTGACAAATCGTAACCCATACTTTCTCTTGCTTAATCCCCTCTCTTGCCTGTCAAATGATAATTAACATGCTTCCCTCTGGGAGTTTAAAAAAAAAATAGAAAGCTTCAAATGGGTGGAGTAATAATTGGCAACAAAACGAAAAATGTGATTGGTGAATTATTTCCTGCTAATCTGTTAAACTTGCATCTAAGTGCTGGGTGAAAGGAACCCAGGAAAATTTTTTTGTACTTGTTTGCGGTGTTGGTGCAGAGTGTGATGTCAGTTCTCCCCAGTGGCAGAGACACGGGACTGGGATCAATGTTTCATATGAAGTTATTAAGTAGAACTCGGTTAAGTAGAACTATGATTTTCTAGTTCTCTTATTTTCCCCTAAGAATGCCTTTTTCCCCTTCCTTTTTGCTACGAAGGAAAAACATTAAGTAATTGTTGCATTTACATGAGTTTGGAGGAATGGTGATGGGAATGAAGAGAGGGGAGGGGACAGAGGAAAACTCCAGAAGGGAATGACAGGAAGGACAGAAAGGAGGAGACTCTATGAGGCATCTCTCTCTCTCTCTCTCTCTCTCTCTCTCTCTCTCTCTCTCTCATACACACAGAGTGAATGTTTAAATTAAAAATGTTTAAAAATTTATAGCAAAAGATACATTGCTATTAGTTCTCCTCAAAGTTCTCTACCTCACTTCAAACACACTTATCTCACCATTCTTGTCACTTTCTGAAGCGTTTCTGGACGTCCTTTTCCTTGAGTGTCTCACGAAGTGTGATCGAAATTACAGTGAATGTTGCTGCCATGTGCCATTCAGTAGAAAGGCAGGTTCGTAAAAACACCACAGTGTGCCTTTATTCACCTTATTCACTTGATCAGACACTACAAAACTTCTAGCTTTCTCCCTGAGTCAAAATCATCACAACAGGTAAACATTTCGAGTCAGTTCAAGTCACTGAGGTAACCACAAGAGCACAACTAAAAACTCTCACGAGACAGGACGTCCAGAACTGCTTCAGAAAGTGGCGAGGATGACGGGATAAGTGTATTCAAAGCCAAGGGGAGTATTTGGGGGGAGGGATTAACAGCAGTATGTCTTTTAATTTAATTGTTTAAGCATTCTCTATATGTTTTGATCACACTTTATTATGCATTTGGTGGTTTCCATATTGTTGTTTTCATTTTTCTCTTCACAGGAGTATACACATCTTTCAGCAAACTGGCTCAAAGTTTAATATTTGAAAGTTAACGTGGAGCCCACAACAGAAGTCCACTATGGGTTTCATAAGGAAATGAGACCTACAAATGCCTGCTGGCTTTGCCAAGCAGGTAGCATCCATGGATGCCCCCAGAGCTATATTTAGTTTACAGTGTCATGTGGAGGTTCCAGATAGAAGGACTGCTTGCCTCAGCTGCCAGCAACACAGCAGCTGACTTGGGCTGTGTCCCTGCTCCGCTTTCTACGTTATATCAAATATATTGGCTCAGCTTTCTGCTGCACCAAATCAAGAAGCCGCTTCTTGATCTTCTTAAATCCCTATTAATGGATATGCTGTTTATACCAGTAAGATTGTGTGTGTGTGTGTGTGTGTGTGTGTGTGTGTGTGTGTGTGTGTATTATTTTGCTGCCTATTAGGGGGCACTAAAAGAGAAGGAGGCAATCATATTCTGTGTTAATAATATAATATTATTAGTGTGATTTTGTTTGTTTCTTACTTGTGGCCTCTCCTATATGTATATGTATATGTAGTACTATGTACATATATTACTAGTAGGGACATAGGACTAAAAACTAGGTGAATGAAAAGTAGGTATAGAAGGGAAGGATTTTGCAATAGTCTTTTTATGATATTGATTTTCAGACTATGAGTTTATTCAGTCCAAAAAAAAAACTTAGAAACAGAAAAGAGAGTTCCAGGTGCATCAAAATTGTTCTAATAAGATTCCAAAAGAAGAGAATGAGCAGAGTGGCACAGGGGCAATTGAGTAAATAATGGCTCGTTTAGTCTATAAGTCTCTAAGTCAGTCTATACGATAGACTGATTGACTTAGAGTTAGTCTATACGATAGACTGACTGACTTAGAGACTTATAGACTAAGTGAGCCATTATCTACTCATTACCCAGTCTATACAATAGACTGACTGGGTAATTTTGACATTTATTCTCACAGGACTAATGGCTGAAAGTCTAAGGTCAGAACGCCAGCATGGTCAGAGTCTGGTGAGGGTCTGTCTCCTGGTTAGCAGATGGCTGCTTTTTATTGTATCTTTACAATGCCGAAAATAAATGTGTTGATCCCTTCATCTACTTATGAGTAATAATCCCATCATGTGGGCTCTACCTTAATGTCTTAATCAGTTCTCAAAGGTCCCCTTTCCTTCAAATATCATCACATATTTTTTCAAGGTATTAATTCAGGGAGTGGAGGAGATGAAAATATTAAGTCACTAACAATGACTGAGAATTTCTCAAAGTTAAAACAAGATGCAAATCGACAGGTAGAAAAATCTGCTGATGGGATGAGCAGCATAATAACAACAACAGCTACTACTACAGTTAAAAACTACACCTTTAGGACAATTTAATACTCAAAACACCAGGGCAAAAAGAATTATGCAAATTACAAGGTGCAAAGAACGATCTGGATACAAACTTTCCCATCAGTAAACCTGAGTGCCAAAATAACATCAAATCACATCCTTGAAGTGCTGAAGAGTGCTCTGAAACTAGAATTCTACAATCATCCTCTAGTCAAAAATGAGAGCAAAAGATGAGTCTTTTAACACTTGCTCAAAACTACTCAGAAAGCTACCATCTAGCACTTTGTTGAATGAATTATTAAATCACATACAAAATGAGTATAAAAGTAATTGGGAGAAGGGAAGAAGCAAACATCTTTAGTTTTCAAGAATGTACCAATCAAGCTTTAAAAAATAACTGAGTAACTTTTTGACTTGCTAAATATGTTTGACCAACTGCACATACTTATAAATACAGTAATGAGCATAAGTGTTCACATTTATTAAATATTAAATACACAAAGCATTCTTTTATTGCATAATATAATATGAACTCTTAAGTTCATATCATAAGTTTATATCAGCCTATGAGGAGAAAAATTCACACTAAAATACACTGAAACAAAAAGAAGCACCATATTCGGTTGGTGATTGGATCACTTGCAAGTGTTAGAACTGGGGATTGGATGCAGATAGTCAAGGTTCCAAGGCAACTTCTTGGCCACTATGTCCTAGTGGGTCAACATTCCTGCCTTCCATTATTGTTAGTGTACCTGGAACGTATTTCCAGGATCTAGCCACACTCCTGCCGCCAGAATTTGCTACCAGTCAGACCGTCAGACCTCCAGCTCCCAAAGCTATAATTTGTCTTAGTTCTCAAGGTTTTAAAATTATATTCTGCTCTGCCTCTGATCTATTCAAAAGCATTCAGAACTATTTGAAACAAACTTCATCAAAAGGAAACATTTTTCCCCTCCTGCTCTTGCACCTGGCCTGTCTCCACTTCTCTGCTCAACTTAATGACTCTGACCTTGATACTATGACTGGACCGCTGGACCGGATGGTTACTCCTGGTGTCCCTGAGGCTATATACTGCTTTCCTGAAAGGACTCTGACTTAGACAATTCTTCTGAGTTGCTATGTCTTCTGATGCTATGAGAAAGTCGCTCTAATTCATTTTACACACAACTTGATCCCACTTACCTTCAACGTTGGATCTTTTTTTAAAACAGGGATGACTATGTCCTTAGATCTTTTGTCTTGCCTATTTTTTCTAGGTTTGTGCAAGTAAGTCATAGTATGCAACTCTTGGGAAGCAGAGTGCTGTAGTCCGGACCAGAATGTGCTCCGGAGGCTCAGTCAGCTGTTAAAATCCCGATCCCTGGGCTGGTGTTATTGGAAGGTAAACCTTCAAGAGGTAGGACATACCAAGAGGCTTCAGGTCTTTGAGGGTGTGCCCTCAAAGGGATTCGAGTATATTTATTCTTCTTTTGAATGCTGGTCTTGAGCTAAGTACATTTGCTTTACCACATACTTCCTGCCATCATTGTGCTGCTTTAATACAGGCAGGCCCCAAAGAAAACAGGCACAAAAGCAACAGGGCTGACTGACCACAGACTGACACTTCCTAACCTAAATCAAAATGCATCTTTGCCTTTTTAAAGTCAATTAGCTCAAATTTTTTTATAGTAGTGGAAGCTGATTAAAACACAGGTCTTGGGGTTGGGAATTTAGCTTAAATGGTAGAGTGCTTGCCTAGCAAGTGCAAGGCCCTGAGTTTGATCCCCAGCAACTGCCCCCCACTGAAAAAAACCACAGGTCTTACAATAAAATGATAGCAAACAAATAGTTGTGTGTAAACATGTTCATTTATTACACTTTTGCATTTTTACATGAGTTGCATATACACATATGTGATATATAATGTTAGAAATGGCACATAACATATTTTCTTCTTGTTTGGTGCTTTTTCTAGGAATGGCATGGAAAGACACCTACTCTTTCCTTATAAGAATGAGTGAATGCATTTTTTGATACAAAATTAACTGCTTAGCTGCTTCTGTAACCTCATCAGTTATTTTAAATAGACTGCAAACAATAATAAAAAATATATAAAATAATAAATAACACAGTAAAAGCTAATACTATAAAATAAACTAGAAGTAAGGAAGAACTTTATAAGTCTCACCTTACTTTAGGAGACCAAATTGTTAATGGTGTTGTCATGTTATGATCGACAATTGTGCGGGTATTTCTGAGTTACTTAGTGTGTAGCAGAAGTTGTTCAGAAGAACAGAAACAGGCAGAAAAAGTTTCCAACTTTTTGGCACTTAAAATAACAGTTCTGAAGCATATAGCTCATACTGCAAAATCTTTGTGTCAGAAAAGAATTTTTCAATTTTGGGGCAAGGAGAATCTGCCAAAAAATAAGATGCTTTTGGTTACTCTGTGCATGATAAAGAAGAGGAAAGGATGGTCTGCCACAAACTGAGGACCACCGTGACCAGTTCTCCCTGTCATGATGGCCCCAGTACCAGCGGCTGCTTCCGTACCCTCTTCATGGACATCTACTGTGGCTTGATGGAACACCTCAGAAAGAAACAGATCGTTGCCCTCCGACATTCCTGAGAAATTGGCCTGGCCCTTATTGAAGGCATCCTCCATGCCCATGCTTTTCAGAATGGATTTGAGTTCATAATGCTCTTCTAATTTGAACTGGGGCATGAAGACTTCTACATCATCTTCAGCTAGTGTGTCTTTGCTGGTCCACTTGCTGAGTGTGTCATAATTTATTTCACTTTCCAGCTGCAAAACAAAACAAAAGAGACACAATGAGTCGAAGGAAGGAAAACAGCTCAAATTCTAAAGTTAATCCCCAGTGACTTTACTGCGGTGTGGGTAATATAAAAATTTAATAGGCTGTTCAAATTTTTGTAAAAAGATAGCATATATGACATGTGTTTAAGGCTTTGAATGAAAGTTTTGGATATGCCTCATGTACTGTCAACTGATCCACATATTCCTGTGAGACATTCCCCTCTACTTCCTAAGGTGTAGGTGTACATCTCATGAAAGGCAGGTTTAGTCCCAGAAGTTTGAAACAATTGAATTTGTAATGCCTCACCAACTCTAGGCCGGTGGACTCCTTGGCAATTTCATCTGGAAGCAGCAGGAACATGCTGACATCTCCTGCATACGGGAGTTCTAAGATCTGAGCCTTTAGGTCCTCTATGTAACCAATGTTCAGCTTTTCATGCAAGTACATCATCTGCACAGGTATGCTTTGGCTCTGAAATTATTAAAACATCAAATACGAAAGTCAATTCTAAATGTCAAAAATGTTAAGAGACAGAAGAGAGAATGAGTTCTGGTTCCGTGTTGAAGAAATGTGTTTTTAAAAATCAATGAATTAAATTATTTGTATAACCCTACAGTAGGTATCTAAGCTTACTAGCTTTTTCAAGTTTATTATGTAGTAATACAGGTAACAATAATAATACTAAGACACTTCTCCAGTAAATGTGGGCCAGAAACTCCATTAAAGCTCACTGAACACTTACAACAACATTTGAATTGAATATTATATTATCTTAGTTTTACAGACCAAACGTGAAATGCATAGAAGGTAAAAGAGGTCATAGCTGGTAAATGTTAGAAGCAACGTTCCAGTCCATGCATATATAGTTACCAAACCTATGGTCTTCATCTCTAATCTTCCTCTTAGGAAGTTATTGAATGATCCTCGGTAGTTTAAAAGAGTCAATGTCTTACATGTATGAGCTATAAGTAGCAAGTTATGTGGAAGAACCAGTCAGTGGTCTCTAATTTTTCTATCTCTGGATTTTCTCAGGCCATAAGTAGATTTTAGAGAAATATGTCTTGTCTCATACCGAGTTCACACGGAAAGGATAAAGTTTGTTTAGTTTCTTCTCAAATGGAGTCTTCCATTTTCCCTTGAAGTAGACAGCATTTACCAGGACCATCTTGGTTGCCCCATCTACAGAACCTTCAGGCAACAGGTTTGGAATTTTGCCTAGAGAAAACACGTGTCTTTAGGTTTCATAATCAGGAACCGTGATGCTACAATTTCTTGAATCTTTCAATTAGCCATCAAACTCATTGCTCACGTGTGTCAAACTCTGCAGAGTGTTTGATCTTTAAGCTCAATTTTTTCTCTACATTCACTTAAAGCATAAGTGAAATTAGGACAGATTTCTCAGAAGTTTTACTCAAGAGAGTAAAAGAGTGAGCCAGATAAGGTTCTCAGAAAGATGATCTGAGCATAATCTGTTAAAAAATGGCCTAAGAAAGAGTCCATTTATAGAATGCACCTACTCTGCAGTATTCAAACAATTACAATACATTATTTTACTTAATCTTGCTACTACTGTATTATACTATAAGTTAGATGATGACAGAATTTACAAGTTTCATTTTCCTCTCCACATTCAGTGCCTGGCATATAGCATGTGGTAGATAAACATTGGTTGATTGAGTGAATAAATTCAGAAACAATGAATGAATGATTTGATTAAGTTTGAGTTCTTGCAAAAATACACAGGGGAAGCAGAGCTTTGAATGAATCAAGAATTTTAAATGGTACAAATTACTTAATCAAGAGGAAATGATACACAGGCAAAAAGAACTTGACAATAGATTGGCTTTGAATAGAGAGAGAAGAGTTAAAATAATTTCACGATCCTTCTCTCTTCCATTGCCAGTATTCTTCTCAACTCACACTGATTTCCCAGCTCAAGGGCAAGCCTTTTCTTCTTTCTTTTTGTCCACAGCAGGCACAGAGTCATGGTTATTTCAAAACTAACATTTCCTATGTTTGAAAATTCCCAGCTCTTCTCATGTTTTATACTCTAGTAACATCTGAAATCAGATTATATCGTATAATGTATTTCTAACAGTGGATCAACTATTGTTTTCTCTTTGAAAACATTGTACACTTAAATAGGAATAAAGCTCTACTAACAAAGTAACTAAAGTTAAACTTTAAAGGAATAAAGGTGAAGTTCAAGGATGGTTTCAAAAGATACTGCTTAGTTTTCTACATGGAAAGAAGAAAAGAAAATATTTTCTAGCTTTTACCTTTGGTTTGAGTATTGACCCAGGAATTAATCGTTTTTCTGGCTTCTTCAGCACGTTTCAGAAAATCTACTTCCTGGGGTTCTATAGAGTAATATTCCTTAGAGAGTTTGATGTATTCCTTTAATGCAAGAAAGTGCCAAAGGTTATATAGAATATATTTTGAACAAACCGTGGTATAATTGTAAGTTACAAGCCTCCTGTCCAGACTGAGAGTTATGGGACAGGAGTAGAGATTGAAGCTGGCTATGGGGGCTGAATGAGGAAATAGTGCAGATTAGTCCCCATCCCCACACTCCAGCCCCAACTCTGCCCGCTTGCATCTTTTGCGTCATAGATAGTGCATAAGACTAAAGACATTTGGCTTAGTGAACGGTGGCTCCAGAAAACACTTGTGTTAATCAACCCAATTACCCTGCCAGCTGGATATTCGAAATGGCAAGGGGAGGAACCAACAGAGGGAGAATAAGGAACAGCAGTTATGTGAGACCAACATTACAGAGTCTGCACGGAATTCTGACTCTGCTTGTGTTGTAGAGAACGACTTCAAAGGTGATCTCACTGCTAGTTTAGGGCCTAGTCATTCTAATTACAAGCCACTTACTTCCTTGAATCTTGCAGACTTCTCTCCAAACAGCTTCATGGCACTTTCCAGTAAGTAACCCCCTGTGGGTGCCCTGATTGCACAGCTGAGGGAGCGGAATGATGAATGGACTTTGTCTCTTGCTTGTGTCTGAAACAGAAAGAAGGGAATTCTCTTTTTGTAGCACAGGACTACTAAACAAGATATTTCTTAAGCAGTGACAACATTTACTCGACACAACAATAAAATATTATACCCATGCCTATGTTTTTCTTTCCTTTAGAGTCTCTGAAGAAGTCCTTTAAGGTGCTTTAAAGCTAATAAAGATAAGGATAAGGTGTTTTAAAGCTAATCAAGTAAAACTTACCTAATTTGCTCCAACTTTTACTGTCAATTGGATTAAGTTTCTAAACGTCAAGATTTCTGAGGACATTTCATTATTTTTACAAGAATGAGTAAGTCCTGGGGATTTAATATACAGCACAGTGATTGTAGTTAATAATACTCTTTTGTGAAGCGCATCCTCTATTTTAAATGTCCTCATCTTCCACCCCAATACACAGACAGTAACTAGTTGTGGTTTTGCATGTGTTAAATTGATTGTAGTTATCACTTCACATTGTATATCAAATCATGACATTGTAGTACTTGAACATATTGTTTTTTATCTGTTGATTATGATGTTCTCCATAAAGCTTTGGGGTAAATGCTACCTTAGTAACAGAGTTTATGTAGATTCTGTAGGTACCCATTTTGGAGGGCTGCCAATGCAATGGGCTTTGAAAAACCACATAAGTGAATGGGTTCACTGTTCACTCCACTGTTCACTCTACATCGTAAGCGCCATGAGAGACACATGGTCAGTCCCAGCAGCAGCCTGGAGTGCAACAGAGGAGGGAGCCGTCCAGTGGACTGTAGATGGTTCAGGCACTTGGTGGAAGCTTCTCCACCCCCCTGGCCCATAACTCGATGTGTGATGGGTGAATAGAGCTTACCATGTCCAGGAAGAAAGCTATGACCTGACTTGTGAGCATGATGGTGGAAGTCGGTTACCAATAAGAGTACGGCTATGCCCAGTTCCTGTGATGGAGATGGCTACTTGATATTTAAGAAATGAAATACCGAGAAGTATTATGACTTGAGATAGGTAGGTAGGTATGTAGGTAGACAGACAGACAGACAGACAGACAATCTAAGCATCAGGAACTTTTCATGCAATCATCAGGCCTGGAATTCATTATTTCTCAATTATTTATCATGCTCTACTCTCTCTTTCCAGAAATTTCCACCCACGTATGTATTCTAAGAGTCTCTATCATGGTAGAGAATAGTTTGAAATAAAATGCACATAGCTGGTTAATGACAGAGGGGTATGATAGGGTCTAGAAACAGCCTTGCCCTGTAAGTCATGAAGTCTTGATTCTGCTGTGGTGCTACCCTTTGTTATTAGCTAACCTTAGAATATTTAGCGCATGGCTCTTAGTTTTCTCTCTGTGAACGGAGAAAATTATAGTGCGTTCCTTCCCAGTCTAACCCAATGATGTTGAGACTGAACACTAAGCTTCTAGAAATAGAATACAAAAGACATACAAGCAAAAGGGGGAGGTACCTTCAAGATAGCAGCAGGATACGTTCCCTTCTGTATCTGCTGGGTGAAATTACAGCCGATGTAGTTCTCTGGGGTTCCTGCAGCAACATCATAGTCTCCAACTTTGTTGAACTGAAGTACCTGTAATCAGAATCAGGAAGGATGATGACACTTTTTAAGTGAATTACCTAATTTAGAAAATTAATGTCTATCTGGTACCTCCAAGTGGTCCTATGTCTGATTTTCTATACCTCTGTATAATGAGAACAAGCACAGATACTTTTTGCATGTGATGTAGAAACGCCAGCCAATTTAAATTTCCCTTCTAGTAAACTGCATGAGATATTTTGAACTAATTCATATCCTGGCCATTTTGGAAAACAACTTGCTATTATGAAATGATTTATAACCTCTTACCTAAATTATCTAAATAATCACGCAGTCCATAAATCGTCATGAAAAATAAGCCAGTATTTTCATGAAAGACAACTAAATCAGAGACTTTAATCTCTCTTCACAGTTGTACATAAACTGTCAAAAATTGCAAGCCAAAGTCAGTTTAAGCATAAAATGGGTCACTCAGTATGAACAGGGATTACTGAACAGATTTATACCTACCATAGTCACATACAGAAAAAAATTAAAGTCCATAGCGGGGGAGGGGAATCACAGAGATCTGATGGCAATATGAATCTCTTCACACTGCGCGAGCAGTTTCGCATCTCACAGTGAGGTCGGCAGGTGAAAACTGGCTTCTATGAAGCTGACTCAGTTCCTCTCCCCACAATGCTGTTGCCTTCCCAGCTTAGTGGCCAGCCTCAGCACCTACAGGGACCCCGCCTCCAACATCCGTGGGACCCGCTGGTCCTGGGGCACTTCCCCTGGGACCGTGCTGAGAGGCAGTCGAGACTCTCAATGGGCTGATGGTTGGGTTTTGCCAGCGAAGGAGAGGCAGGCAGGCCAGCCATCTGGTGAATTTCTGGACCAGAGGGAGAAGTGCCAGCACGTGAAGGGCTGTTGTCCGTCCCTAAACGAGTTCTGTCAGAGATTCTGCCTTCCTCCCTGAAAATAAGTGATTCCGCTCTGTGCCCACACGGAAGAAGAATATTACCTATCGCAGCCGCTCTGGTTACCTTCCGTCCAAGGCAACTGACCCCAAAATAAGGGTTCTTTTGGCTGGCCGTGCCTTTTTGAATCACTATGAATGCCACACAGGGAAATGTCCTTGCAAAAGTGGGGAGGGGAAGTGACCTTGGGCCGTCCTGAGGCCCAAAGAGGCAGCTCAGCCTGGACAGGTCCAGGGCCTCACTCTAAACACAAGAGCTGGCCAAAACATTCTTTGCTAACATACTGAGCTCCTGTAACCTACACTTTCTAATGTAGACCTTCACTCTCTCTTTCTTTCCTTCCTCCCTCCTTCCTTCCTTCCTTTCTCTCTTTCTTTCTTTCTTTCTTTCTTTCTTTTCTTTCTTTCTCTCTTTCTTTCTTTTCTTTTTCTCTCTTTCTTTCCTTTCTTTCTTTCTCTTTCTTTCTTTCTTTCTTTCTTTCTTTCTTTCTTTCTTTCTTTCTTTCTTTCTTTCTTTTCTTTCTTTCTTTCTCTCTTTCTTTCTTTCTTTTTTTTTTCTTTCATTACAACTATACTTCCTCTTCCAGATATACCAATTCCCAATTGGGTGGCCCCTTTCTCCCCTAATTTCCTTATCTGTGAAATGAGTATGATAATTGTAGCAATTACCTCATAGGGTTTTTATTAAGTGAGTAATCTCCTAAGAAGTTCTTAGAAAGGTCCCTGGCTAGGATGCCAAAAACTATTATCTAGTATTACAATTCCTACTAGATACTGTACACATTAGCTCTAATCATCAGACCTGTTTTTACAAGTTACACATTTTCATTCCCACTTTATAGATGAGAAAACTGAGACTCAGAGGCTTTCCCATGGTTAGTAAATGGCAAAGCCATGACTTAAAGAAAGGTAGATCTGCCCTCAAAACCCATGCTTCTACCTCCAAGCCAAGGAATTTCTCTTTCTTCTTTTTTAGGAAGTGATCAAATTAGCATTTTAATTTTAAAACCTGCAGATGCCAGAGTTATAAGGAGATTGTATAAAATCCTAGCACAGCTCCAAGTTCTGAAAGCACTTCCTAAATATAGAAAGTTTGTGTACAGAGTAATCAATAAGTCGATTTTTCCTGTCATATTAAGATCAATCTTTTTCACCTTAACAAGCCAGAGCCCCCATTTAACACTTATCCTCAAAATATATTGCTTCGGATTCTTTCACACTTAAAAAGCCTGATGTTTTCTAAGGTTTTTTTTTTTTGTTTTTTTGTTTTTTTTTTTGGTACCGGGAATCGAACTCAGGGCCTCATGCTTGCAAGGCAAACACTCTAACCACTGAGCTAAATCCCCCGCCCTGTTTTCTAAGGTTTTAAATGCAGTTTACTAATTTTTTTTTTTTTTTTTTTGAGGAAAGAAAATAAAGGGGAAGGAGTGTCGCAAAACGCAGCTGGTATCAGAGCTGAGCAATTGAGTTTTGTTGTAAGTCTCGGTGTTTAAACTGCCTCAAGCACAGCGAGTAGTCTTTCTATCTCTTGTCCTCCTGCAGTGAGACTGGCCAACATTCTCACTGTGAAACCTCGTAATTCAAGGGAGGCCCCCATAAATGGGTCACTGTGTTCCTGAGAAGGGTGTATTTACCCTCAGGTACGGTTCTCACGGGAAACCAGAAATCAGCCCCTGGCATTTTGGTGTGACTCAAAGCACAAAGCATGCTTGTACTTAGAGTAATCCATTTAATATTTGTGTAGATGTGAGTGACAGGGAATCTTAACTATATGCTGACCATGTTGTGGTCACTGACCTAGAAAATAACAGGCTGGTGAGAATTTTAGGTTTGCTGAATGGATCCCTTAGAAATGTTGTACTCAGCAATTAAAGTGGCTCAACACATCAAGGCCCAGACATGGTTCAGGGAAGGGTACCTTACCCAACTCAATGTCCATTCACCAAAAGAGACAGGGGCCTTTACACAAAAACTCCTGTCTCCATTCAACATCTCGTGCCATGAGAGAAACGCAAATTAAAACAACAGTGAGATTCCATTTACTGAATGGGTGGCTATCATCAAGAATAAAATAATAACAAATGCCAGGGAGGTTATGGGGGAAAAGGAATATTTCTACATTGTTGGTAGGTATGTAAACTAGCATAACCACTTTGGAAAACAGTATGGAGATTCCTTACAAAACTAAAACTAGAAATAGCCTTCAACTCAGCTATTCCCCTTGTAGGTATCTTCCCAAGAATGTTAAAGACATCATATTACAACGAAAAATGTGTATATATGTTTATAGCAGCACAATTCATAACAGCTAAATCTTAGAAGTAGCCTATATGTCCATCAAAAGATAAACAAATAAAGTAAATGTGGTATTTATACACAGTGGAGTTCAACTCCACCATAAAGAAAAATAAATTTGAGTCATTTGTAGGAAAACAGATGCCCCTTGAGACTGTAATATTAAGTGAAATGAATTAAATACATAAGCTTAAATATCACATTTTTTCTTATACGAGAAACCCAAGTATAAATAATTTAAAGAACAAAATAAAAGATAGATAACAGGAAACAGGGAGCTAGATCTTTTGCAAATGGGAAGGAAACCAATAGATGGAGGGAGATTGGAGGGAGGGAAAGTGAAATGGAAATAAAAAGAATTAAGATGAGTACAACTATCACTCACTCCCTATAATATAATCATAAAGATTATAATCATTATGTATTGCAAGTAGGTACTAATAAAAATTAGAAAAGTATGAGCATTATATTATTAAAATGAATGATATCACACAAAACTATTTTCAGCCTTGCAAGGCAATAGAGTCTGATATGCCTTTTGCTATCTACAGCTGACAAATCTTCTGGTTTGATTGTTTTGTAATTTAGTTCTAAGGAATCAGAGTTGTAAGGATCAGTGATTTATTAGGATACCATTATTACTGCCTCTTTAGAGTCAAGATGACTCGGGCATAAACCAAAGGCACTTTGGTTCAAGAATCCCTCAGTCCTAATGTGCAGCTTCACTGCAAACTTACCTTTGCTATCTGGTTTTCAGTGTCACCCCTGGAACCAAGGTAGACCATTGCCATTGTGGATGAGATGCTCCATGGAGAGAAGAAGAGATTCTGGGTGGGGCTCACTTTCACCAGATGCTTGAAGAAATTGAGGGCAAAGAGAGTGTTTGCCACATAAAGGTCTTCCATTATTTCAATCTGGAAGAAGAATGAAGAAGGGAAAACAGCGCTAAACCATGAGACAGCATTTTGGGGGAGGCCAGTGAGTAGTCTACTGTACCCTGCACATAGTAGAGTTTCCCTCTCTCCTCTTCATGGAGTAACATAATGGAGGACGGGGAGAGCTTCATGGCCATTCGAACTGCACATCCACTAAGACCCCATGCTTGATGCCACACTCTCCTTTCACCGTCACCATCTTCAGATACTTAATTTTAAACAGGAAGCCCTGCATTTTCATTTCTCATCAGACCTTGTAAATTATGTCCCAAATCCTGAGATATATTGAACAGTTAGTTTTGTAAAGAGTAGAAACAATTTGTGCCACTCCATACAACACTGATAATAACAGAAATAACAAAAAATAACATTCATTGAGTCCTTATTGTCTGACAAGTGCTCTTGTAAACTCTTTACTTGTACTAACCATTTAATCATCATGGAAATCCTGCTGTTTATGTTTACAAAGAAAGAAATGGTTACACACAGGTTGTGTGATGATGGTCACTCAGCTATAAAAGGTGAGAGTGGGAATTGGAGTCAAGTAGGTGACCTCCAGGGTGAGGTCATCCACCTCTGCTATACCCACATGCACAATGCACACATCACCAACACACACACACACACACACACACACACACACACACACACACACACACACACAGAGGCAGACACATGTATATTCAAATGTGTATCAGGTGCACACATTTTCCTGCTGGCTCCGCTGAGATGACCAATCTTCTTTCAAGACCACTCTGCTTCCAGGAGTGTTTAGCTTCAGATTTGAGGTAGATTTGAGGGTTAGTGTTTTCAGGCAGCACCTCCCAAATCCCTTCCTACACACACCATGAGTATTACAGCCTTGCTACCAAAGGACTTCCCATCCCAGGGAGCTCATTACTGGGGGTGCTGGAGGAGTCCCCTTCTTCTGTCACCACCCCATAGATGTAAGGGAGTCAGTGTTGGGCAGGAAAGCAGGGGACATCCAGTTACTGTACATGACACTCACAATCCACTCAACCTTCACCCATCTGAAAATAAATGATGTACACACCTTCCATGACTTAAAAGTCTGTGCGTAACAATGCTTGAACACACCCAAGGTGGGAGTGTGTTTGTGTGTGTGTTGGTAATAGACGATCTCCTTTCTAGTTGTATATTTTCCTCCTATCATCGTTTAAAGCATACCCTGAAATTACCGATACGCATAAATATTCCAAACAACACCGACGCTCATTGTCTCTCTGGACCTTCTGTGGCCGACTTCTTGGAACCAAGGAGAGGTTGGGGTGCCGGCATCTTACCCAGCAGGGCTTTGCAGCAAAGCCCTGTTGTCACTTGTCTGTCTTATCCACAGTGTCTTGTGTGAACGCTTCACTGATTAGCTCTTCTTTTTTAAGAAAAGGATTGGATTTTGTGTCAAAATTTCTCATTTGAAATGTGATCCAATTGTATTTTATCAAGACGGAAACAGTGAAGTAATGCTCTTTCCTGAAATTCTCTCTCCTCGCATTTCCTCATTTAATCTGTATAGTACCCATATTGAGATAAATATGACTATCTCCATTTTACAGACTATATCCTGATTCTCAGAGAGGTTAAGTAACTTGCATAAGGTCATACAGCTGCTACGCACTGGTGCAGGCTTCCAGCCCAGGCCTGCTTCCGGAACACCATTCTTCCCCTTGTCTTTCACTTCCTCACTTGTTTGTGTATACTTTCCCTGTGTGTGTCAGAGTTAAGCAAACTATAGCTTGAAAGACGCTAGAAAGAGGAAATGAAAAAGAAGAAAGTAGTTAATCTGCGATGCTCCTAGAAAGCATACTAAATTTAAGAAATACTATTCTTTTCTCTTGCTTCATCACAGGGTAGCTTTGAAATTTGTTTCCTTTTCATTTTACTGAGTTTTAATTTTTTATTAGTAATTAGACTCATTGTGTAGGGTTCTAAATAAATTAATGGAAACAAGCTGAGTTTGTTTCATTTTTGGAAACAAGCTGAGTATTGAAAATATAAATAAAACATTTCTCTATTGTCATATGAAGATGAAAATAAGAGGGATCAATCAGAAAAGTAAATGTTGACTTCTCCTGTTCCCAGTTCTTTGTACCAATCTATATAGTGAGACAGTCACTTTGACCTGAACAAAATGTATGTGTCAAGGCAAATCACCAGAAAGGGATGTCAATGCTAAGTTATGGTTTAAAGTAACTTGATAAAGAACAATAAGTCTGTAAGAAAAGAATTTGTTCCAAATACATTTACTTCTTTTAAAAAATCATCTGAATCCCAATTTTAAATGAGATACGATTAATTGCATTTAAAATAAAAATATTTGTCAGCAATATTCAGTTACCTAATTACTTCAGCTATCTTTTTGCTTAATTCACATAATTACTTCCTAGTACAGTTTAGGAATTTCTGTTTTATGAATGAAAATATAAAGCTGTACACTGGACAGCACTTGACTTCAGAGCTCCCACTGGATCCCAGCCTTCCGGTTCCGAGTCTAGTGCTTTTTTACAAACTTTTCAGAGAAGGGCTTTAGAAGCCCAGGATGGCACACATATAGTGTTTCCTGACTCCTGTAGTGTTCCATGCCTCATGTCTGGATGGGAATCTGTCTTAACAATGCAAAGCTGAAGTCATGGAGGGATATCTATACTACAGCCTCCCAGGTTAGATACACCAATTGTGAATTTCTTAACATAATAGTAAGCCATACCATTTCATTAACTTCCAAATACTATGCTCCTATTAATATTATCTCTGAATACTATCGTTGGGAGGCACGGATGGAAATCAGATGCGGGGCTGGGCTTTCTGGTGTGTACTGGTTTCTGCTGGGCAGGTTGTTCAGTGCAGCTCTGAGACCCAGCAGAGGTGAGGCCTCGGGAAGGGCCCAACGCCACGGCCACAGCCTGCTTCTCATCTGCTCTGGGCATGAGGCTGGAGATTATTTTAGCATCTAAAACAAATTTTTTTGTGTGACTACATAATGCAAACAACTTGAAATTGACCATAAAAATCAATGAGCACTAAGATAAAAAAGAGTTGTAAGAAAACATCCCTTCAGAAAATACCACCTCTCTCTCTGATAAATTGGAAACAATTCTGTCAGTTAACAACTTTCATAAGGGATATTTATCTGTTATGACATGTTAAATTATCTATTTATTCAATCTATAAACAAGTTTGGCTGACTTTTCTCTTTCATGTAATTGATCCATTAGTCAGTTAACTTTAATAAGTAGATTCTGATACTGGATTGATCCAGCCCAAATCGCTGCTTAATTTCTATACTTTCTGATTGTTAATTTTAGAAAAAAACTGAGTCCCCTTTTACTTTTATTTTTATATAATGTAAGTATTATTTCTCATGACTTAAGTAAAAATATTTTATGTTGCTATTTCCAGCAAGTGCATTTTTAAAACAATAACTAGCATAGAATATATACATTCCAACCTGTTCAATTACATTGACATCCTACCTCAATTGCACATTGTGATTTGGCTTATACTACATAGACATTTACTGGCTTCTAGGGTTCAAATTTAAACCTTATTATAAATCTGATTCAAATTTTGAACTAAAATTTTTCAGTTAAATCAACAACTGACCATGATAACACCATTAATGTCTACAAACATCCCACATCTGAATTTTTAATGTATTAATAATGCCAATATTAAGCAAGAGAAAAAAATGAAACCATGCGTCTCATCGAGATGGCCATGGAAATTGCAAAAATACCTTGTTCTCTGAGCTGCTGTCCGACTGGAAATGCTCCTGGGAGAATTGTCGGTTTAGACGTGGTAATGACTGGTTTTATAAGGCTCTGCCCCTCCCACACAGCTTCTTTTTTTCTTTTTGATTTGTATACTTTGTGTGATTCAACATTTTACTCAGAGGGACATCACTAGAATACTTGATGGTAGGGGAATAGTTCAAGAAACGTGTAGGGAAGATGACTTCATCAGAAATTTAAGAATTTAGCAATATCTACATGTGGTTTTCAAAACAGCTAAAACCTGACCCCCCATACACACACCCTCAAATCTTTCTCCCCTCAACTTTTCTCAATGATGATAACAAATTGCACACCACTCCTTCCACTTTGGGACTGATGCTGCCTCTTTGGGCTTCTTTCTGACACAGAGTCAGTGTGAGTGACCTTCAGTCTCTTTTGAGCCTAGACAGACCCAAGTGACCTATGGACATAGGAAGAAAGAGAAAAACCACAATTTCTCTTTCTTAGAAATTCTCTATTTTAAATGCTTGCATTTTCTCAAGCTCTAATATTTTAAGTAATTCTGGGCTGCACTCTAATTTCTTGTCATAAGCCATACCGACAAAACTTTCACTTGCTCTTGATCAAACCATAGATCCTATTCTATTTCAAATAGTGACAATCCACTATTCAAATTGATTTATAATTCTGGACAAATCATAGACATTTATTGGAAATTGTGACCATGCAAACTTGAAAAATCACCAAATTTTTAGGTACAACAAAAGGAATTTTGAAAACAAAAAAAGTTCATTTTGTTAGAGTTTGAAGCACATTATAAAGTCTCTCGACTTGTTTATGTAGAACGAATCTCCAGTACACAGAATGAGGGGCAGGAAAAGCACCATACTCCTCAGCTGGTGTGGCAAGCTCCAAATCTGTGTCTAAAGAGCTGGGACAACAATCCAAGGTGTCTCTGAGGCCAAGTCTGTGTTGGAGCCCTGCATGGCCATCCTGGGTTGGCCATAGTTCACAGCACCAGCCTTTGCTCTTACTTTGCCAGTGTGAGCCTGTGGTCACAAAGGACTGAGATGAAAAAAAAAAAAAAAAAAAAAAAAGGACTGAGATGACTTAACTCAAACTGTTTCTCAGTATTAGAGGGACAGTGGGGTGGGCATGTTCTTCAGAATTTCTTGGCAGTCAAAGCCCAAATTATTATTTTTTTTAGTTGCTAGAAGATCTCAGATCACAAAAATAAAAAGAGTTGTGAGTCCGCTCCCTTCAATGATCTTTCAACCCCTTAAATTTCTCTATTAGGAAATGTTTGGCCACTACTGACACTTTTACAAGTTTTTTCACTCCTTGGTACTTGAATCTGTCATCCAAAAAGGGATCAATAGATGTGATTTCTTGGTGATCATTTGCCTAGTTTCACCTTAGGCTCCTGCAGAACCTCTCTGGTGATGACTATGTGATCAATCTGTTCAATTATTCTTTAATCATTCATTGGCAGCTCAGTAATTTTCTGCAGATTCTGAATGTACTTAGAACTTCAGTCCCTCTTTGCTTCACTCCCTTTTCAGATTGTCCTGTTTCTCACCTTATTGCTTTCCCTAGAGTAATTCTTCTCTTAAGAGAAATGTCATCCTTCTCCCCAGATTCAAATTTGGGAAGTTCTGTTTGCACCCGGTGCAAACAGGGTAGAGGCTTCCATGTAGTTCTCTCTGAGTTTTGAAACTTCCAGGGAGCTCGTTCCGAGTAGAAATGCAGCTCTTAGCACAGAGTTTACAATATAATAATCTGGTGCGTTTCAGTTGCTTCATGAGTTATGCATCGTCTCTAAGTGGGTAATACACTCGGTTCTCCTTCAGCAGGAAGAACAGTAATAAACAGTGAGCAGATTGTTTCTAAAGATTTTATTGGTGAAGTGAGTAAGATGTTAAACCCCTCTAGAGAGGCCTGCTAGTGACGTCGGTAAGGATGAGGATTCTAAGAAACTTAGAAAGAGCTGGTTTAAATCCTCTTTTTGCCACTGACTAGCCATATTACCTTACACATATTTCTCAGCCTCTGTAAGATTTAATTTTCTAATAACATTACACAGTTTGTGCTGTTGATTTCTATACCAGAGCAATCTCCTTCTGCAACCCATCCTTCTGCTATTATTCAAATGTTATACAGAGAGTCCATGATCTCAAGGGGTGGACATACGACCTAATTCTCAGCAATGTATTATAGGATAATTTGGAGATGAAGGGAATGTCCTGGAAAATATTTCCCTTCCTGATGACATTCAGGATGGCAGTGTGAGAATGTGATTCCAGAAGATGCTGCAGGCCTAAGATACCAAACCACAAAGGACCATAACGGGAGGCTGAGAAATTTTCAAAGATGCCAAACCAGAGCCCTTACATCAGAAAGTTCCTGAGTGAATGCTGGGAGCCACTTGCCTGCATTTTTTTTTTGTACTTCTTGTTATTGTACGAGATAATAAATAGCAAGTATGTATTCTTTAAACATTGTTAGACACTTTGAATCCTCTGTCATTTGCTGCCCAAAGCATTCCTAAATAACATAGGGCTTTTGAAGAACAGATGAGATAATGTTTGTCCAACAGTTGGTGTTTCGTCCTTCCTGTATTAAGTGTCCCATAGTATTACCTAGCATAAGAGGGTGGTTGTTGCTGGTCTGGTTTGGGAGTTGCCTTCTTACCCAGAGCACAGCAATTTCCCAACCTCAATGTGAGACAACACTTTCACATCTCAAACAACTAGAGAAATTTGGAAAAGAGAATATAAAATTAAGAGCTAAATTGGCTGGGGGGGTAGAGGAAAGGATTGATAATGTTTCTTAGGGCCTTGAGGAAAGAGTCAGATAAATTTTGTTGTTGTTGTTGTCTTGAGACAGGTCTTGCTGTGTAGTTTAGGCATTCTTGAATTCACATTGCAGCTCTGGTTGGCCTCAAATTTATGGCAATCCTCCTGCCTCCATGCTGAGTGGTAGGATTAACGTGCATTCCTCAAAAATGATAAATAGAAAGGTGATGGCCCTAAAAATTACAGAAAAAAATAAACAAAAATCATTGAATAATTTCCTGATATCTGGCTGAAGCTGAGTTGGTATTAGAGGAGACATACGGGAAGAAAAAAGATGGATCTTACAGAGGAGCCTCTGACCACAGAGTCGGTATCTAGTCTAAAGGCAGCCTACTATAAACTCTGCAGAAGGGAAGTGATTTGTCAAAAGTGTTTTGAAAAGAAAAATGTGGAAATTTGGAAAAGGAAGAATGCAAAGGATGACTTTTTACAATTCACAATGACCTACCTAGTAGGTCATTAAAAGGAAAAGCCGAGTTACCACAAAGTGTTCCTTATCACTGTAAAGTAAATACAATTAAGCTCCCCCAAGTAACCTGAAATAACACATGCTACATTGCAGGGCCAATCACTCCTATGGATGCTGAGAACAGTGAAACAGAATGTCTCTTATTTTTAAAGAAAATGTGTATGAGATAATTAAAAGGACAAAAAGAAAGGATATAAAATTTTATATATAGTATGACCTCAACTATGTAAATAGAATAAGCACAGAAATATGACTTGAAGGAAACACATCAAATTGTTAATAGTATTTCTCCCTGGATGGTGATTTTTATAGATATTTGTCATTTCTTAATACTTTAAAGAAATTCTCACATGTTCCCTAATAGATATGAATTATTTTAAAATTAAAATATATTGTCAAAGTGTCTTCTTTGAGTGTTTCCCTCCCCATTGACACTACAGTGAATCATGTATAAAGAAGAAATAATATTCTAATGAAGGAAACAACTTTATGAGTAAAGTTCTGATATTTTAATTTGAGGACTTGCATACACCACGCTTTTTCTTTGAAACACTTGTGCAATGGTTATTGAGTAGACTGTGCAGTCACCATCCAGTGGATGTGGCACTTACTGCGTGGTAATGACCACGAAGTCCTCCACTATGATGGTCTCCTGTAGTTGAAAGCAGCACTTGGGGCAGATCATGTTCAGCATATTTCAATACATTTGGATTCTGTCCACTTTGAATGAACAAACACTGGGACTTCCATGATTACCCATTTTACATGATTTGCTGATACATAGGGAGTACACAAGTTAGGGAAATGTATCACCTCTACAACAGCAGTAAAACCATTAACATCATCCAAACCATGATACTATTGTTAGTCAGAAAGGAAGTACATAAACTTCCATACAATAACCTTATCTTATTGATGATTTTCAGTTAGACAAATGGAAACACTGTTAATGCATAACTAATGCCTTCAATACTATTTAGCCTTCATATTTAGATAGATGGTTTATTCTAGAAATTTAAGTAGTTCTTGTTTTGAGGAGGAGTAGTTGAAGGTAGTCACTTCTATGGTGTGAATTTGGGAATCTCTTGGCTAAAACATCCTCCACCAGGCACTTCTTAAAATTCCTTTGTCATACTGAGGTGTTTCTTTTTTATGATTAGCAATACAAGCTAGCATGCTAATAGATCTGGGAGAAATGTGACTTGTATCTGAATTCCTGTAGAGAGGGTTTTGGTGGGGGAGAGGTGGTCAGAAGGAGTTTCTGGGTGTGTGAAGAGGATAAGCGAAAGAATGAGAAAGCTTTGAATGAGTGTGAGCCTAGGACACAGAGAGGGAAGGTCCCCAAATCCAGGGCAACAGAAAACAAGCCTTGTCTGTTTTAAGATATGGCCTTAAGCCAGCCGTGAGTGTGAGAAAGTTTGCACAAGAAACAGATTTGTTAGGGAGTGTAACACTTTCTGACAGAGTATTTATCTTGTTACCAAGTGATAATCTCAACACAGATGCCATAGTTGGTAAACTATGGGAACAAAGATCCAGTATTTTATGATTCAACCATTTAAGAGAGCCAAGAAAGGTCCTAAGAGTTGTCATGCCAAAAGCATGCAAAGAGAGACTGCATTTTCAGAGCAGCCTCAGAAGGTGTTGTGAATCATCCATTCTATACACCAGGTGAAACTGGCTGCTTACAGCAAGGTGTTTCCTTAGAAGATCTAATGTCACAACGTTCTACTCACCCAGCCTTAATTGTGTGCATCGCCCAACTCTCCATTACCCTTGTAGATAATTTGTGGATAAGTGGGTTATTTATATCAGTTCATTGACAAGTGTTCATCTAGCTTTCTCTCATCTAGGTTGTTATCAGTGCCTCCTGGCCAATGTTGTATGCTTAGGAAGAGTAGCATGGTTTAATGTTAACTTTGATAAAACATGCCCAGAAAATAAATGTGTAAATAAGTAAATTAAAATAAATTTATAACCATAGTTATAAATGTATAACTATGATTATAGGGTGCATTACAAATCCAGATATCAATTATTTTTGTTTTATCCTTTTATGGAGTTCTGCATCTTTCTTCATTAAGAGAAGAAAAAAGACCAAATCAATTGACATTTGCTATGAAAATACCTATATTACTCTCATAGATTTCAGGTTTGGCCCTCTATACGGTCACTGGGGAAAATACCTTGATTTCTCAGAAGGAAATTTTAAAGAGAAATAAAATTAATTGTGAGTGTCGTGAACTTTATCTCAGGGCTCGACTGGCACATTTGCATAGCCTTCCACTCGTGGCAGCCTTATTAGACTCATGTAAAAATGCGGAGGAGGGAGTAAAAGTGATTGCTCAGCTCTTCCCCGGTCGGTTAGTCATAAAGCACTGAGTAGCACGCAGGCAGGAAGACGAGAATGTGAATGGGGTGTGAGTGACGGCTGGGGAGGAGCCGGAAGGGGCAGCAGAGATCCCACAGCTCTGTCTCCAGCCCCGAGCTTGCTCTCAGTGTGTGACCATCAACCACCTCCTCAAGGACGTCTCCACTTGGCCACCTCAGACTGCAGTTCTTCCAACTGTCCAACAGAGCAAACCTGCTTCTCCATCATTTTTCTAAATCTGCTTTCCTCATCTGCTTCTCATCCGTCTACCAGTCACCCAAACTAAAATGGAAGCAATATTTTTCATTTTTAAACTCCACTTTCATTGCTACCATTTATCAAGTCACACTAATTTTAGCTTCAAGTATTTATTTGTTTATTATTGTACTCCTTCTCCTCCTCCTTCTCCCTCTCTCTCTCTCTCTCTCTCAGTCCAAAATGCTTTCCTTGTCTCTAGTCTTCATCATATTTAGCCTGGTCCCCTTGTCTCTAAAGTCTTGACCCTTGATTCATAAATTTGATCTCTTAAGAGTACAAATCTAACCCAGGCATGATTTCTTGAAATCCTTCAATACATCCCCATTAAACACAGGATAATATCTTGAGTTCATATGATTGCACGGCCATGTGTAAACTGCCCTCACTCTGGTCACAATGAGTTAAATACTCTAGATAAAGTCTTTATCTGGAATGTCTGGCACATAGTAGGTACTCAAAAATTATTAGCATTAATGATTACTATTAATTTTACCTAGAAATGACTACCTAATAGTGACTACATTAATTACTATGACTACATTTTACTTCAAAAGTTGTTTCCAAGTTCTGCTTTTACCTATTTATTTTCTCTGTAAGGCCTTTAAAAGCAGAAAGTGTGTATTTCATATTTTATACAAATAGCACAGTACGTGCTCACTGGACATGCCCACTTAATGTTTTTGAACTAAACTGAAAGCAAACTTTTGTATCTCAGCTTTGGTCCTCCTTAGCATTGCTGACATAGCCTCAGTGCACGGCCTTCCCATGCCATGGAGTGACGGAGGGGACGGTCAGAGGGGGAAACACATGGAAGGACTCAGAGACCACACTGAAACTTGGATACAGGAGTGGCGGGGGTCTAAGAAGGGGATCTGAGATGCCAGGTCCCAGCTACTCTGCATTTTTATTAGCAATGTGATGCAAATACAATTTCAGGAAAACATGTAGGCTGACCACTAATTTCTAAGTATGTTAAGCTATCTGTGAGTATGGGGAAGTTCAGGAACAACATGTAACCTTCTAGTCAATAAGAAACATAAGAATAGTGTGTAGCTTCTAGTAAATGAGGAACCTTTTTTCAACACAGCCTGCAAGAAACCAGTAACCCCTGGAACAAAACGCGGAAGAGTCCTGTGTGCAAGGTACCTTCCCCTCAGCTGACCCAATTTGCCAAGTCAGTCGACGGTGTGATTCCCGGAGTCATGGCTCTGTGCGGCCTGGTCTCCAGCATCCCTGCTTTTCCCCTTTGCTATGACGATTAAAAAAAAAAAAAACCTCCCAGAACAGGTTGTAATGAAATGGCCTAGTGAACTGGCTGTGAGGAGAATATTGGGATCTTGAGCCCAGACCCAGGGCAACATTAGGGTAGGGGCAGTCGTCCCGGCTGCAGTTAGGCGCTGAGGGCCTCGGACAGCAGCTGGGAAGTACCTCCTCTCCTCCGAGTTGGGTGAGGGCTCCGTGGGAAGTGGGACCCCAAGAGAGGTCTGTGCAGTGAGCAAATACTGAGAAAGAAGGCCAAGAGACGGTGAGAGCTAAAGGTTACAGGAGGAGGAGGAGTTACAAGGGAGGGAGTTTCTTCCATTTGCCTTGATTTTCTAAGTTTTGCACTGAGGGCTTGGCTACAAGGAAAAGTAAATAAAACTTTTAGTGGGAAAACATTTTTCAAGATGCTGCTGAACATCAGATTCCAGGTAAGATTATGTAGGATTTGCAAGAACACCAGACTCAGAGAAGGAAATTACCTAGATGATTTATGTGTTTAACAATGAATGGACGATGGCAAAGGATCATGCAAAGAGCAGAACACCACATATTCCCATCAGGTTAGAACTTCTGATGGCTCTTTTTCCTTGTCATTTGGTTTTACATGTTTAATCTATGTCTTTAAAGGTTAGGTTTTTCTGAAGTTTGAGTCAAATGAATGAATATACCCAAAACAAATTATTTCTCAGTGAATTTTGTTCTTATCACACTCCCAGTGCTATTTCAATCCTGTTTCTTGCTGATAACAATATTTACACTCATGTATTTGTTGCCTTAGTGTGAAAGTGCCTCTTTCTCTTTTCACACAGAGAAGGCATGATACCACTTTTCTAAGTAGCAGCTTTTTCATATCTGATGGCTCTTTGACTCACCAGAACATGTCTCATCCAACAGTACTAAGAACCCCCAGTACATAGAGAAATAGGGAATAAATCCATAATGTTTATTTAACAAGGAGTCTAGAAGACTAGGAGTCTAGAAAACAAGGAGTCTAGAACACTTTCCTCAGTGTTCAGGTGTGTATATCTTATACCTTTGTGACTACCTCTGAGAGTTATGAATGCTTAGACGCTTCACAAACGATTTATGTTGCGTGCATAAAGCCCATTTCAAAAAATCTGGAAAACTTCAGCATTAGTGAAGATTCTTTGGTCATCACATTTTCTAACAAAGAGTCAGGATCCCTCCTCTTGCATTTGTGACTCATGTTGAAATTACATTGTATGATTTTCTCCTATGGCATCATAATCTTGAAGTAATATCCTCTTTCTTACCATCATACTGATATGGAAAGATAACCACTTTTCCAGAACTTCTGCTATAGTTGCTCAAAAAATAATAACACTTGTGAGTTCCAGCAGTTCTGGATAAAAATATGACGTAGGACAAATTTGGAAAGAGTTATGCACAGTATGTGTAAAGCTAAAAGCGTTGTTATAAATGAAATAATTTAAGTAAAGTGTGAAGTGTTAAGCAGAATAGCCAATCTTAACAAGCATTTGACACTATTTGCTATTATTATAAAAGATCTG
>PVJO010013033.1:0-53261 GCA_004026905.1 Hystrix cristata | reverse complement strand
TACACTTGCTTGTTTCAAATTTCATAATGTTTTAGTGCTTCCCTTCAAGTTTGTAAAGTTGAAAACTTTGTAAGTTGATTTTAATAAATCTTTTAGGTTTATGTACTTATTAAAAGCTTGCTATTCATAATGATGACCATTTAAAGGTTTTCTTTAGAATAAATATGTGAATATAGTACTATCAAAAAATAGAATGGCAGTTACTCAAAGAGGAGAAAAATCATACAACATGAAATCTACAGTAAGAACATTCAGCTGAGCCCTGATGCGGCACAGTTGACGAAGGAATCATCTTGCCTGGATTTCAGGAAAAGGAACAAGATGAAACTGAAATTCTTGTAGAACTCAATCAGACTTCCACTCGACATTTTGAGTGCGTCCAACTCTTCATTTATTCCTTTTGGGTGCAAGTACGGAGTGTGAGAGACAGACTACTCTGTCCTCATCTAGCACGCTGACCAAACAGTGACAAGACTCGAGGTCAAGGGCGTCACTCGATTGCGCAGCTTGACCTGGAGCTGCAAACTCCTCGCGAGGATTACACCATGTTGCAGACATCCAGATGTACCAACCACACGCATCGGTGACAGGGACAAGCTTGCCTTTCAGGCCCACAGTTTTTATTCTGATCATTTCTCTAGTGAATAGTAGATGTCTCTGAAAAACTTAGATCAGAGAATGCGAGGTTCTGTACAAATAACAAGAAACTGGAATGTGTCTACATGGGCATTGTCCCGCACATGATTCTTGCTGGAATCTCACCACTATTCTTAATAAGTTTTATTCTGTATGGACACTAGAGCTCCCCACATATTGCTTTACTTTCTGCGGGTTGGTAATTACTTCATGGGTTTGGCCTGGAGACTCCTAAATTGAAAATAAGGTGCAATGGTTCAGCGTAACGGCATCTTCTTGACGTGTTTGGCCGGGTGTAAAATTAAGGAACCAGCATTTTCTCCTTTCCTTCCTCACTCTTCAAACTGTGCAGGTTGTTACAGAGCCCTCCATAACTGTATTTCCAACAAAGATTACACAGATATTTCTGTCCGGCTACATGTCCTGCAGGGCTGTTCTGCGGTCTTCCGATCAGTAAAAATGTAATAACATTTTCACATAGTCAATATTTAATTCCATAAATGCAACTGGTAGTTGTAATCTAGGTTATTAACCACACCGTGATTTATGACAGAGGGCAGACGGTGGCGGGGGCAGAGCAGTAGGAAAGTCCTCTGGTGACAATAAAAAGGTTATAAATTTCATAGCTCTGCCTGAGAAATGTATTTATATCCTATATTAAGAATAGCTTTTTATAAATTTTAATGATCCATGTTATTAATGGGGCTGTCATCATCGCTGCCTATATGAGACTATAGTCCTTGTTTTTTTTTTTCTTTTACTTTTCCATCAGCTGAAGGTCTTGTGAGAAAAAAAAAAGGGGCTCTTATTAGCTATTTGCCAAAAAAATCTTTAAGAGTTATAAGCCTATCATTGTTTCCCTGCACTGCCAAGCCCGTGAGCAGTAGTTTGCATAAAGTTTTACGACCAAAGCAAAGGTTGGGCTAATTGGATAGAACACAATTGGTACTCTATCATGTTTACAAAGGCCAAGTCAAAATGCAGGAATAAAACTAGAGCCACATCGAGAGGAGAAAGTCATACATGGAGCTTGTCCTGCTCTTTGGCTCCTTGCTCCTTGCTGGAAACTCTCTTGGTGTCCAACTGGCTGGGGGAGTACACTTGGGCCTGCCCCACCACAGCTCAACACGCTTGGAGAAAATTTGCAAGCCACATAAATCTTTCTGAACTTTATGTCCCCATGCCCATGATGAATGAGGGACACTTATACATGTCTTAGTCTGTTTCCTGTAGCTATAACAAAATACCTGAGAGTGATTATTTGATAGGAATAGAATTTCACTTGGCGAATGGATTTGGAGGCCAAGCACATGGTGCAGACATCTGAAGAGACCTCCTTGCTGTGACATACCATGCAGGGGCAGTTGGCGGAGAGCCAGAGAGGATCCTCGCTCCAGCTCCACTTATTCTTATAAAGTAGTCCCCATATGACTGCTGTCCTCATGAGTTCATCTAACCCTAATCACCCTAAAGGCCCTTCATGCATGGATGTGGGGATGAGGTTTCCAGCACATGACTTTGTTGGGGGCGGCAGTCAGACTCTGGAAGTGAAGCAGGACACAGCCAGGGGTCAAGGTGCTCATGGTTGACTTGGGTTTTCAGGGCTTCCTCTATTCAGACACTTTTTTACAAGCCAGATGTTTGCAGTGCATCTTAAATACTCAAAGTGGGCTTTACAAATTGGCCTCAAAACTTTCCACACAGATAAGATAATGTAGTTGGAGTGTGGATTGTTTCCTGTTACACAATTTTAGAATCAATTATTTTTTATTTTATGAAAAAGTAAAACAGAATTTCATAACAAAATAATAAGAGAATAACAATAGTTTAGTACACTGTGTATCATTATCTTCAAAATAGTTATTCAGAGTACAAGACATAGACAAAAAATTTTTCTCTTAAAAGAAGAAACAAATATAATAGAACACATTAGTTCTCAATGAACTAAGAGAAAGTAGTAGTATAAATGAAACAAATTAGCATATATATATATAAATATTTTTGAAACAATGCAATAGGTAATTTGGGGAATTATTGGAACTTCTCCCTGCTTCCTATTTATCTATCTTCTATTTTGCTCTTCATTTGTATATACATGTATTTTGAGCTTCTCAAATAAGAGAGAGCATGTGATATTTAAGGTGTGTGCCTGACTTCTTCCACTTAACTTTACATTCCCGAGCTGCATCCATTTCCCTTCCAATGTCTCAGATTTATCTTTCTGTATGGCAGAGCACTGTGTATAATTCCACACTCTCCTAGTCCATTCCTTTGTTGGTGGACATAAATACTGTTTCAAAGGTCTAACTATGATAAATTGTGCTGCTATAAACATGAGTGTGGATGTATCCCTGTAACTCTTTTGGGAAGATGCCAAGAAGGGGGGCAGCTGGCTCAAATGGAATTTCTAGTTTGAGGCTTTTTGAGGAATCTCCACACTGATTTTCACAGTGGTTGTACTAGTTTACTTTTCAGCCATCAGTGCAGAAGAGTTTCTTTTAGTGATACTTCATGTAACAAGTTTTCCTCCACAAATCGTACAGGTTAAAGGGAGTTCCAGTGGGGCCTAATGGCACAAGCCTATAATCTCAGCACGTGGGAGGCTGAGGCAGCAGGATTGCAAATTGATGTTTGGAACTCTGCTTTTTTCTGAGTGACATGTTATTGAGATTATGGGTTCCAATTTTTTTTTTTTTTTGCCTTAGCATTTTATTTTCCTCTTTTTGCCTTAATTTGCTGAATGTGTATATTTTCATGACTCGAATAATAAGCTGTATAAGGAAACATAATCAGAGGAGCCCCAAGAACATGCAAGAGATTACGAAAGATCAGATGAATGTTTAAATTAAAAAATTACTTGTTACAGTAAAAGACGTATTGCCAAGAATGATGGCATAAGTGGGTTTGAAGCAAGAGGGTGTATTTTGAATATTTCGAGGAGGATTAAATGTATTTTTGGTTATAATAATCTTTTTTTAAAAATTAAGCACTTACTGTATTTTTTGATAATCCTCCATCAGTCAGCCAGTGATAGTAATTTTGGTTGAATAGAAATGCTTATGTCCTCATCCACCTTATTCACTGGATCTGGCACCGTCTGGCTTCTGTCTCTTCTCCAAAGTCAAAATGACCGTGGAAGATGAACATTTTGAAGCCATTTGGGACACAGAGGCAGCCACAACAGAGCAACTAAAGATCAGAAAGAGGACTTCCAGAGCTACTTCAGGAGGTGGCGAGAAGGATGGGATACATGTGTTTGAAGTGAGGAGAATTAATGGTAATGTGTATTTTACTGAAATAAACGTTTTAAATTTAAAACATTCCCTGCACTTTTCATGACACCTTGTACTAATCTCCTAGAACCCGTCCCTCTCCACAGAGTAGGGTGGCTCACATCACGAGGCTTCCTTAGGAGAATATGCTTAGTCGCTCTATTTCCCTACCTGGCACCAATGTTAGCAGTGGATGTTGCTTGTATTCTGAGTTTTCATTTTTTAAACATCAGTGTAGAAAAGTAAGACACTGATCAGGAGGGAGGACCTTGAGTAGGATGGCAACAACTGTTATGACTGTGTCTAGATGTCCCCCCAAAGCCTCATGCACCCACAGGTATGCCTTTCCCGAGGTGACTCATTCTAGGATGTGTAATGCTAGGATTAAACTGTGTGATGCTGAGCTTAAGCATGCATGATTACTATACTGGTCCACTGATTGTTAAGCATAGTTCTGGGTGTGGATAATTGTGGATAATTCCAGGCTACCCTACCAAAAGGCGGATACAAGAGAGAGGCTTCTGCCTTCTTGCTTGGGGCTGCTTTGCTATTTTGCTGCTTCCTGTTCTGCTGCCTGCTGCCTTCTTCCTGCCATGACATGTTTCTCCTCTGCCCTTTCCATCCTGCCTTGGAGCCAGCAGCTGAACAGAAACCTGAACAGAGTGTGAGCTGCAATAAACCTTTCTTCTTTTCCCTTTGGGTGTCAGGTATTTTGTCTTAGCAATTAGAAAACTAATCAAGACAATAGCCTTTGTGCACAGGATAAGCCTTGCTTCACACACTTTTCTGGTTTCAGTGCAAATATTCATATGTATTCCTGGAAGAAGAAACTGGCCAGGCCAGGTCGGGAGCTGATGCCATATGCCTATTTCTATGCTGAACCAATGGAGTTCCTGGGCTGTATAATTTTTCTTCATGACTTTTATTCCATGAAATACAGTATGCATGGTTATTTTTTGCCAGTCCTGTTTTCAAACTATGTTCCAGGTTCTTGGTGAACAATGAAAAGCTATCTGTTTGCCTGAGACCATCAAGTGATCTCTGGTCATAGTTTTCAAACACTACATGTTTAGTAAATATTTTACCATACCAATTCCGAATATGTTATTGCTCAAGGCTGCTAATTCTATTGTCCGGTCAAGGAAATCGTGGTGTTAGTAGATCGAGAGGTGAAAATATCAATCAAGCCTCTCTCTGGGTACCTGCAAGACCGAGTCTTGGTGCCATGACCCCTGACCTATTCTGCACCAGAACATGCCGCCCTGGGCCTCCTGGGCTCCCTGGGCCTCCTGGGTGCTCCGTGGTTTGACCTCCTGGTAAGTACATATCCGAGACTGGAATAATTGATGGCCCTAAGTGAACAGAGCCTCCAGTTAGAAAAACAAATGCCGAGAAAAACGAAAATAAACATAAAGCCGACAGATTTTAACCAGAGATTTTTAAGTGCACAGTAAGTAGTAATCTGTTGCCATCATCTTTGCTGTGACATTTCTCTGGAGGTCACATACACAAGTGATATTCGCCTCCCATCCAGTTCAAAGCTGGGCACAGCGGGTCAGGGCTGGGATCTAGACAGCCTGCTGACCCGCGAGCGAGCTTCACCTTTCCTGTAATGGCCACGCTTGGAGACAGGTAGCAAGTGAGTCAGTGCTGCTTTTCTGGCTTACGCCTGGCAGCAGCTCCGTGCAGAGTTTTAATTGATGCTTTAGTTAACGCTCACTGAAAGAAGGAGCCACTTAGCGATGGCTGCACGGTGCTTGGGTGGGAGAGATGAACTGGCAAATGTCAGCATCGAACTTCGAGCTTCACATGGCGCAGGCTCTGCTCTCCTCAGTCCGCAGGCGAGCAGCGCCCTCTGCCACAGGCGCACGCTCAGGAAGACCAGACTCTACAGGGGGCTTCCACAGAGGAGGATGCTGCTCATATCACCCATCAGCATAGGTTTGATACTTTACGTGCTCAATGCCAGAAACTCTGTGCGTGTGTGTGTGGGCATACATTAATCAGCAAAATTAATGTTGATAATGGGCTCTCATTAAGAGTTGCTACTATTGAAAAATCACCACTCCCAGTGCTACACGGCCCTCCTGTCCCCAAAGCCTCTTCCCCTCCAGCTGCCCCTCTGGAGCCTTCACAGAGGGCTGCCAGCCACGGTGGCTGCACGACTTTCTCTTCTCCTTTGGGTGTCTGTCTTGTCTTTCCTCTCTGTCCATCCATTTGGTAACACAGCCAGGTCACAGCTCTGAAACTCTTGTATATATCACCCCTAAGTCAACAAAATGAGCCCCATTTAAGTGGGTGAATTGAAAATATTTTGGAGACATATTTCAATGTTGCATGAACAGGCAATAAGAACCCTGCTGCTTGTAGCCTCAGAGAGAGTGCCTGAAGACAGATCCACAGAGAGATTCATGTTCAGCTTTGAGGCCAAAGGAATTTCCTTACCTGGCGCCAGCTCTAAAGAGAACAGGACGTGCTTTCCTCTCTGTCCAGGGACCACCGGCAACACTATTGGATGACCCAGTGGCTCCTGCTCTTGGCCTGCACATTCGTCTCCTGGGGTTGCTGCCCCCTCCCTGCCATGGTAACCAATGCACCCACCCGGGCACCGCACCATCACCAGCTCAGCTCTGCCTCCTCTCCCCGCAGGCTGTGCCACAACCCTGACCTCACTCCTTCCTGGGCCTGGTTCTTTTCTGGCCTTCGCAACCCCCCAGGGCAGTACACACTAGTTTGCTGAGCTGATTTGAACTGAATGGGCTGGTTTCAGAGAACTGGGTGTGCACGCGTCCAGGGTTCCACAGACTTATGGCCCTGGCAGCCAGTCCTGGCCCAGAGCCTTCGATGGAACGGGCCTTGTCCTGTCAGCTACCACCCACTCTGAAAAAGATAGTCACATGTCCTCCTCCTTCTCCACGTCCTCCAGTCCCAGATCTGCCCCCGTCCCAACCAAAGGCTCTTCAAGCCTGGTCCGAGGTGGGAACAGTCTGTATCTCAGCTCCACATTTGTATTTCTGATCCTGTTCAGGGCAGGGCTGTGTCTTACCATGTCTTTATACGTGAGAGAAAACAAATGCTCTAGAACATCATGAATTAAATGAAGGCAGCAAAGTCCATATCTCTTGAGGAGATGAAGGGCTGAGCTAGAGAAAAAATTATTAGATATGATAACAATACTAAAAAATAACAACGGTGGCTAATAAAAGGGAACCCATCATGCTGAGCATTGTTCAAAATGCTACAGTAAAGTGGCCTCTTTGAGCTTCTTAGCTTTCTATCCATGAAGACCCATTTTTCTCCCCAGTGAGGAAATCAAAGCACAGACACCCCGGTCCAGACCCACACAAACAAGGCTGGTGAGGAGCTCAGGGCGTATGGACTCTGGAGAAGGTCGACACTGAGTCTCACAGTCTATCAGTTTAAGAGCTTCATCCTCCTGAGGGACCCTCTCTTGCCATAGACATCCCGGGAAGTTAATTATCTTGAGTGTTATTGAACAGTGCAGAGCACTACGCTGTTTGGTTTACCTCTGTTCACAAGCAAACATTTATCCCACCCAACTAGCACTGAACTTTCGGTGGCAAATGAATTTAGAATGCTAGAGAGAGGCTGCCAAGAAGCTGGGTTCTCACTCCATCTTGGTTGTTCACTCAGTGAGACAGGCTGAGAGTGAAGACACAGAGGATGGGTAGAGTGTCTCTACTGTGACCTCTGTTCATCACTGGGGTCTGACGGTGAGGCCTGAACTCAGCCTAGCTGCTCAAGGACTTTCTAGAGAGATGAAAAACATAAAACAGGAAGGAGGAAAGAGGAAGCACAAGTCTACCCCTAGCAAAACTGATGCAGATGAAGGGAATATAGGCAAAGCCTCTGCCGCTAGTGTGTAGATCTAAAATGTCCCAGAAAATTACCATGTTTGTGGAAGGAGACTAGCTCACGTGGGTGCTACAGTCATCAGTGGACCCATCTGTGGCTGAGGCCCTGGCTGACTGCTAGCAGGAGACAGGGCCTGGTTAGAGGGGTCACTGGGAGTGACCTGGAAGTGTGTGTTCTTGTCTCAGCTCCTCACTGCTCTCTGCTTCCTGGCCGCCATGGGGTGAGCAGCTTTGCTCCTCCATACCCTTTTACCATGCTGTTGCTCCCTGGGAGCCTGCCTAACATGGACTGGACCAAAACAGCCCTTTCCTTTAAGCATCAGATGTTGGGTACTTGGTCCCAGCAAGGGGGAAGTGACGGATACATCACCTTCCAGCTTCTTGTTCCAGGCCTCTGCCCTTGTCTTCGTGCTTCATTATCCCCCATCCAGATCAAAACAGCCTTTTGCCTTTCAAGTGGGCAGTTACAGTTTAGATGTTTCCAAGAGGAAACAGGGCCTAGAGCCCTGCCCGCTTAAAAATGAGTTGAGTGAGGGTCATAAGGATGGAAGAGTTAGAACTGGGAGTCTGTCTGCTATCCTGGAGCAAGACGAGGAGGCTGAAGATAGAGAGTGTAGCAGGCAGCACTTGCCTTTGCTCCCCACACCCTGTGTAGTCCAGATCCGCAACAGTGCACAGAACACGTTCTCCCCAAGAGGCTGGTAGAAAATGCGGGGCCTCCTTGCGCAAGGAGCTTGGCCGTCAGTTTTCAGGGCAGCTGCAGTTAGGCTGCAAAACGGCAGTCTTTGAATCTGTTTACTTACTGTGTTTGTGTGTCCCTAATTAATAGGGCTTCTTGATATTGGGGCTCTCTTTTGATAAAATGAGCCTGGGAGTTCAGAAATTTTCAGTCTGGAGTCATTTGTAGATTTTTAAACATGTGTTACAGCTAGTTCCTCTTTCTAACTCAGATTGAGGCACCAGTAATTTGTGCTTGACACTGGGGACGCACAGTGTGGGCCTAGGTTCAGGGCTCAGCCTGACGTGTCTGGGACGGGTGTGATGGCTTTACTCATGAGTGCTTCCTCACACCTCAGGCAGGCGCAGGCCAGTTCCCCGCCTTCCTCCCAAAGCACCCTGAACTTCCCCCAGGTGGAGACTCAGCAAGAAGACTTCATTCTGTCAACTTTGGTCTCCTGTCTAACTCCCCATCGTCCTTTACCTGTCCGGCGGCTCTGTGCAGGCAGCAGCCACCAAGATTCCACAGGAAGGGTGCCCGTCATCGCGGGCGGCTATAAGACAGCTAGCCTTTGAGAACAGAGTTGGTCCCAAGAGCAGCTCCCGATGCTAAAGCCTCACATTCCCATGACCTGAGTGCTGGTATGTGTTTGGTCACAGCAGCCACAGGCGGGCAGCACAGCTGCCTGAGATGAGAAAGAAAACCACGGAGGGGGGAAAAAAAAAAAGAAAACACGGAGGGGAGTTGTAGAGCTTCCTCCAGTTCATGTGGCTCCATCACCCTGCAGTGTGAAGGAGCCGAGAAGGGACCCTAGCAGGCCCAAACTCAGGGGCATACGTGTGTGTGTGTGTGTGTGTGTGTGTGTGTGTGTGTGCGCTCTCCAGCAGCCACAGAGAGCTGCTGTGGAAGAGCAGGTGGTTCAACAAGATTAAGGCCACAGTGCAGGCATGTCAGAAGGAGGACAGGGGAGCTCAGCAGCACTCACCTTGGTGTCTGGAGAGGAGGGAAGCATCGGGAGAGAAAAGAGGACAAACACGGAGGAAGGCAGGGAGCCGGAGGAAAGCGGGGAGCCGGAAGAAAGCGGGGCACATGCAGGCCCTCGGCTGCAGGCTGCCCGTGAATCTGGATTTGGAGTTGGTGACAAAGGTCAGAGATGAGGACAGCAAAGGTGGGTGTAGAGACTGTAGTCGGCAACAGATGGGAGGCGGGGAGCCCGGGTGTGAAGTTAATCGGGGATCCGAGGAGCCCGAGCTGGCTGAAAGGGAGCAGAAAACAGGAAACAGGTTGAGGTCACAGAAGTGGATGGTTGGAGGACGGGCCGGGGAGTGCAGACCCAGCCCTGAGCATGGTGGGCACCTTCCAGCAGCCTTGCTCCTGCCCTTCCCGGCCTCCGGGCCGCCTCTGTCCCCGTGGACAGATGCAGAGGTCAGACCCGGACACCTTCAGCGAGGGGCAGGCCATGGTGCTCATAGCTCGGAGTGGAGTCTCCTCCACACCGGTCCCAACAGAGCAGGGAGACCTTCCCGGCCCTGGAGGCCCTGCCTCTCCTTTCCCAGGTACTTGGAAACTTTTGCATGGACTCAGCTCACCGTTGAGTCTGGGAAATACGCAGACCTTTCCACAGAGCAGGACAGATTTACCCACTTCTCCAAAGGCTTTGGAAAGTCATATGAGGTGAAAATATTGATGTGTGGATGATGGGTACATGGACGAGTGGCTTTTATTGGCGTAATATACTTTTTTGAAGTTTTTTCTATAAAATTAAGTACAGCAATCACTAGGGCAAAGTAGTGATATCTGGGATGGGCTTTAAATAAGTGAACTGTTAGAATGAGGAATCACATGGGACCCTGTGCCCTCACCCTGGCCAGGAATCACCTGCCCCTCCAGCATCCTGTCTGCACCTCTCCTTCGGCAGCACACTTCGCTATCCCTTCCCTGTGGGGTAGCTGCCTTTCATGTTCAGTTTCGCTTGAATACTAGCTAGATTTGGCTTTGGAAAAATACCTGTTGTAAGCCAAACATATGAAAAAGTAAGAGGAAAGGCAAATTATTTAATCAAAAAAGAACCCCGCCTTCCAGGCCCAGCAATGGTGACATTAGGCGGTGTCATCTGGGAATCATCTCCGTGTGAGAAGACGCATTGCATTCTGCACACTATTACTCTAAACATTTTGTGTGGAGATAATTGTACTTCCCATGAAGTGGTGAGAAATAACGCAGAAGACCCCGAGTAGCCCTGGCTGCCTGATGCCGAGTAGCCCTGATGCCATCTTGCACAGCTAGATTCCAGCATTGTCACCAGGATATGCACTTCCCTTTTTCCTTTGTCGCCACAGTATGCCATTTTTTGTGTGTTCATTTGTGTGCCTGTGTGTGTATTTAGTGCATGAAACTTTACCAAAGTTCTGCAAGTTTTCAAAAATTGGAGAAAGTCATTATTTCCTTACTTTTCAAAATGAAAATCTCTCTTTAATATCTCTCTGTAAAGACAGGCTGATTTGTTTCATTTAACTGTACATACATTTAATAAAGATTCCGCAGGGTGCTCTGAAACATGACTGGGTTCAGACATTTTCAATACCATGCAGATTTGAAATAAAGTCTAATCTTAGACACAAATAAACAACTAGAGATGTGTAACCTGAAGTGCTATTTTAGGGCTGCCGTGTGGCACAGTGGCAGAAAACTTGCCTAGCATGCCGGAGGCCCTGGCTTCCATCCCCAGCACAGCAAACAAACAAACACACGCTGACATGGGGGACAGAGATTCTCATCCTCAATGTCTCAAGGACCATGTTCAGGACTGACGACTGAACAAGCATTTTCAACACCCCAAAAGTCCACCTCTTTCTTACCACTGGGTTTAGCAAGTTAAATTCCAGGGATGGAAACAGGCCAACTCATGACTCAGGACTGGACTGTGTCTTCTTCAATTTATGTATCTGGGCCCTGACCCTCAATGTCACTGTACCTAAAGACGGGGTCCTCTGGGTGGTAATTAAGCTTAAATGTGGTCACCGGAGTGGGACCTTAATCTAATGGGACTGTGGCTTAGAGGAAGAAGGCGTGAAAGATGGTTCACCTGCCCATGGGAAGATGCAGCAGAACTGACCACTCTGCAAGCTGGGAAGACGCCCTCACCAGAACTGGGCTGCAGGGGCTGGTACCATCAGTGGTGGAGAACTTGCCTCATGTGCAGGCGGCCCTGGGCTCCATTCGCAGCATTTCACAAATAAATAAACGAACTTCCCCAGAACTGGGCCACGTTGGCTCCCTGATCCTGGACTTCCAGCCTCCAGAACTGTGACAACATAAATGCTTGTCAGGTAAGTCAGCCGCTTGGTAGCATTTTGATTTGGCAGCCTGGGTAGAGGAAGAAAACAGTCTGCGCTGAGGCTCGGTGCTCTGGGTGCTTCTAGGGTGGAGAAGCAGCGCAACCCGGGTCCCCATTGCAGCACTTCGTCACCCTGTGAGACACAGCCCAGCGCAGTCTGGGAGCGCGCGTGTAGTGGCCCTTGTTCAGAGCTTGTAGCACTTTGTTTACCCCCTGGGAAAACGACACAGTGAAGCTTTTCAGTTGAAATCATTCTCTGATGCATCCTATTCGTCACACTCAGGAGGTAGCTTTGGAAAAGTTTATGACTGCGTTGTTTTGTTTGTAATTAAGGTGGGCACAGAGGTCGCCACAGGTCATCTCCCACTGCATTGGTGCAAGTAGAGAATTATCGTGTGTGTGAAGCGCCTCACTGCTTGTTATGGTTTGTGTCTAGATGTCCCCCCAAAGCCTCATGTGGTAAGAGGTAGCTGAATCTAGAGTGTGTGATTACTAAATTGATCCATTGATCCGTTTGGCATGGTTCTGCTGGGATCAAGGATGTGAGACTGAGATTGGGGGTGGGAGTGCGGGCCACCCTGGGGGCAGGTAGCCTAGATAAAAGATACAGGAAGAAGCTAACTAGCTGCTTGTTTGCATTGCTTATTTATATACATTCCTTGCAATTCCTCACTTTACTTTGCTGCCGGTCTGCCATGCTGCCCTGCCTCGGACCCAGCGGACTATAGACTGAAACCTCTGCAGACTGTGAGCTAATAAACCTTTCTTCCCCTAACTTTGGGTGTCGAGTGTTCTGTCCCAACAACGAGAGAAAAGTAACTAAAACACTGCTGGTATTTTCTGTCCTGTGGAAGACAGCAATTATCAAATGTGTAGAGAATCACACTGAGGAAAGGACTTTTCTTTATCTCCATGGAAAATCATACTGGGGGTAATTGGATAAAACCAACAGCAAGCAGCTGTTCCTTGCTGGGAGTCGGGTTCGATCTAGATCATTAGACCCCATGAATGGCCTCGCTCCTGCACCTTGTGCTTGGGCCTCCGCAGTGGGTGCCACTAATCCCAGAAGATCTTCCTCATAGCTGTTAGAGTTGAGAAGGCAGGGAGTGCAAATAACTGTGAGAGGGTCTCACTGGAGAAACGAGGATTCCGGGTGCCCACTTGCTCCTAAACACAAATGTAGTTTTTCCGACTCATCTCTATTAATCTAGAGAGACAGGACGTGTGTGAGACATGGTGTTTGTGGCAAGACACAAAATACGTCATGCTTCAAACAGAACCACAAGAAAAGGAGTGGGATGTTGAGTTCTTACTCTATCCTCTCTGTCCTGGTACCCTACAGACCTGAACAGGCAACGTCCACTGTGACCTGCACAGTGAATCCAGGGGTAGCTCATAGGAACATGAACACACCAGGGCTTGCACAAAACACTAGCTGTTCACACTGTGAGTGTGCCAAAGGCATGGGATGGCTTGTCCATCACCAGGCTTTCCATGTGCAAAGTTCTGGCCTCAGTCATGCCACCCACTTAACCATTTCATTCTCCCTGCATTTTTAGCTCCACCTTCAAGAGGAAACCAGAATTGCACAGTACTCTTCTTTTAACTCTGTTCTGCTTTTAATCAAGGCAAATACTCTTTGGTCAGAAAATCACCTTGAGTATTGAAAGGGGCTCACCCTTCTCACAGGCAGCTTTGGGATTCTAGACCGGCTCTCAGACTCAGAAGGGCCCCCGGTCGCAGCAAGTGGGTCTTCTTCCTTGGCTTGTTATTATTTTTAGCAACGCAACAGGATGTCTTCAATTTTCTTCTCTCCTTCCAAAAGGCAGAAGCTGTGTGCACAGAAACGTTAAAGTCAGAAGAACTACAAGCACATGGTGACACAGCCATGACCCTCAGGTCACACGCAGTCCAGCTGTCATCTTTTTCACGAATGACAGCAAATGCCACGTTAGGGATACACACTGAAGTTGTGGCTTGGGCTCTGCGATGGATGCAGAGAAACTAATTTGGATAGAGGAGTTATCTAAATAAGATTTTTCTTCAAAATACTGGAAATTAATACCATTATTCGGTTTGCATCCAGTTTATATTTTCACTTGCCTGCCTAAGACGTGTGCTAAATTCTGTCGAGTTAGTTACTCGACACTTCCATTCTCATAATAGGTTTTGCTTGTCTGATCTTTACTCCAAATATTTTTATTTTCAGTATTTTACTTGGTTTAAAAATATTTTAGAGAATATACGTTACAAAGAAATTAAAAGTCCACCTAAAACCTCACCAGGAGGTTGCCCTTTATTATGTTAACCTTTTCCCATGTGAAGGCTCCACTCCACCCATCCGTCACTGTCTGACTTAGCAGATGCAATCGCCCGCCCTTGGTTTATTTTAATTAGAACTTGAAGCAGGGTTGTTACATTAACGTTTGGATTTGTTCTTTGTTTAAATATTCCCTGAATGATAAAATTCTCAGGGCATTTCTTGAGGGCATAGCTACCAAGGCTTTAATGGGTATTATGTAACAGAGAAATGATAGATCATAAGCAAAACGGAGGGGGCTTTTTGAGAATTAGTTTATACAAATATTTGGGAAACTCGTCTGAAATATCGCACTATCTCTATGATCTAAAATCATGACCTTGACGTGCGCTTAGTCAGTCACAGACAAACTGCTGCAAGCACAACTTCAGGCATTGCTTGAAAGGGGCTGGGCTCAGTTTCCCTGTTCTGCACCAAGCCAAGCCAAGGGGAGTGGAGAGATGAGGGTTTTTAACCCCCAGGATCATGTGGATGCAGACTTCAATACCTCTCTTCTCTCTCTCCACCCCACCCCTGCAGCAGCAGGCCGTCCAGCAGCCCGGACCTACAGGACACACGGGCGTCTGTCTTGCAGGGCAACATGGCAGTGTGGGCCTCACTTCATTCCACAGAGCATGCTCAGGCCCAGAGACGTTCAGTGCCCACTTCAAACCACCTCAGAGTGCCTTCGAGACCTGCCGTGCTGCTCAGAGCTGCCCCGAGCTGGCAGTGGTCGCTGTTGACAGAGGAGCAAGCGAGGCTGCCGTTGTCCTCATGAAGTGAAAATACCAATGTGGCCCCAGATGTGCCGATGAGCACGTGGGCACCTGACCCAGGAGCTGCCAGCCCCACGTGGGACGTCATGTGTGGGTGGAGGAAACTATTCCTGACCTGGGAACTCCTCATTGTCACCACCAGACCCAGGCTTGCAGCCGACTCTGCCGGGCAAAGCTACAGACAGCCAGTGGAGAAAGGAGAAAACTGCTCCGCGGGGCAGTGGGGGAGGTGAGGGGCTGCAGTGAACTAATCAGATGCACACTCACATCCCTCAGATGCATACTCCCGGTCCTAAGACACACACTCACGTCCCTTGGGTACACACTCTCTTACTTGCCGACAATGTTGCACGGGTGCGAATGAAACCCCAGTCCAGACAGCTCCTACCCTGTCTCCTAGTTCCATTCTTGTTATGCATTTCCAGTTGATTTCCATCCATATTTCGCTCCATCTTCAACACCAGCTTTAAGCTGATGTTGTCATCTGACCCACACTATCTGTTTTATTTCCCCCAAATGAGATGAAACATAGTTTGTTTCTAGAAAATAATGTCATCAATAGTTTGAAGTTCAATTTTTGAAATAAATAATGAATTTCCTTTCTATTCCGGGGTCTGAAAAATGAAGCCTTGATTCATGGTCATTGATGCAAACTCACTACATTAAATGCTGAGCCTTCTGCTAGGTTCCAAATCACATGAAGAGAAGGCAGCACCTAAGGTCGCCTGCAAGTTCTGATGTTCCTAGCATGAGGCCTGCACCCAGGAGACACTCAGGGTGCACTTGACCACAGTGCTGAGTGTGAGGTTTTTCATCATTGGTTTGTTTCATTGACAGTTTCTGCCTAGGGCATATTCTAACCCACGTCCTAATTAGTCAAATTACTGAGCATTTATAATTCTGCCTCAGCACTGTAAATTCTACACTGTCAAGGAAGTGACGTTTTAGCATAAGCACTTGATTTTATCCCAAATTCTCTTTCCATCTTCCCTTCTTCCCGTCCCTCTATGTCTTCTCACTCTCCCATCCTTCTCACTCTTCCCAGTCTGTCTCCATCCCTCTCGTCTGAGCGCCTACAGGATGCGCACAGCCTGTGCCGCGGCACCAAATGGAGTAAAAGTTCCAGCAAGAGAAGACTCAAGATTTATCCCTTCACCTAAAGGTTTTATCTGCACTCTCTGGAGAGGGCTGAAAAATTCTTTGTGCATTCAAAACATATTTCTCTTTTACCATAAAAACCAAGTTTCCAGAACATTTCTCATTTATCTTTTCCTCAGTATGGTGTTTTCTTGGTTGCAAAAATTAATGTTCGTATTCTAGGTTATTACGTTCTCAAGCAACACAGCTGATTGTATAACTAACTCCAGTTTGCTAGTACCTCTGAGTTTCTCTAAAGTGTATCATCTTATATTTGCTTTGGATTTTGTTGCCCATGTTTTATAGGGAAAAAAATAATTTAGCCTAGATTTAAGTTAAAAAAACCAAAAAACAAAAAAAGACAAAAAACCTCTTGTCTCCTCCTATTGAGTCAGTTTGTTTTGCTTTTTAAAGAATCCCTTGACAAAAATTCTTCAGGATAAAACATTTCATACTAGACTTACGCAGTGTAAGAAACGGCAATAAACCAATCATTTCATCACTAGTTCTTCGTTCTTTCCATCCAGCATAGGACGTGTGTTTACCAGGGAAAAGTCGTTGGCCCTGGAGTTCGGCGATGCCCCGCGTTTGTGTCCTTGCCCACACATGGCCTGCCCGGGGCCGGAAGTCGTCTTCTCCCACGCAGTGTGGTGCCCTCAGCATGTGCCATCCTTTCAAAGCCCTTTCCAATCGTGCCGACGGGACCATGTGCACATTTAGACCAAACCATAAACTTAACATTCAATTCCGGAAAGCCTGCATGAGCTGTGGATGAGGGTGAGGGACAAAGCAGCGGCCTCATGCATCAGGAGAGAACGGTGCCAACCTGGGATGGGTCGCTGCAGTGGGCTTTTGGCCGCGGTGGAGTCACCTGGGGCAGGAGAGAGCTCCTGTGTCAGTCACAGGAACAACACCCCTGACACCCGCAATTTAAGAAGGAGAGGTTTACTGGGCCACAGTGTTTCAGAGGGTTCTGGGAGAGGAAAGCTATGCAGCCCACACAGCCAGGAGACGGACAGCAGGGCTGGCACACTCAACTCTGAGCTTACGCAGGGCATGTCCACTGCTGAGTACAGGGCCCATGACCCTGTCACCTCCTGAAGGCCCCACCTCTGAACACAGTAGACTTTTGGGTGACCTTCTACATCTAAACCCTAACGGCTCCTCTGTCCCCGTTCAGCACAAGCGCCCATATTCACTTGCCACAGCAGAGTTTTGGAAAGAAAAACTACAAAATGACTCAGAGAAATGAGACCAAAAATAAGGGACCCTGGGCTCTGCCTCCAGGGAGGAAAAGCCGCACTCATTTAGGATCTGGATGTCAGCAGAAACTGGTAACTTGGAGGGTACCGGAAGCGCTCACTGGCCAAGGGTGTCAACGAGATGAGCTTGGACTTCCACAGGACAAGGTTCTTGCTGGGTTTGTGGGAGAAGTGAATGCATGAGACACAGACCCACAGCGCCAGACGGTCTTTCTTCTCCGCCCAGTCCGCCTCAGTGAATGATGTCATGCATGTAAATGTACCTGTATCCATTTCACATGTAGACATGCACTGCTGGCACAGCAATCCTAAGAGGAGAGTACACCCCAGGTCCTGTGGGTGTCTGAAAGGCTGCCTAGTAGAGAAAGGTCACCTGCACTCCCTAGGTGAGAGGAGCCAGGACTAAGGAGTGGAAACTTCACATGTGGCACTCTGAAAGCGTAAAGTACAGTCAAGTCCAATCCTAATGGCTTGCATCTCCACCTCAGGATTTCTCACAGGTCGGGAGCCACTTCTGTGCCGTGGGTACCATAGATCACCATGGCCCAACGGACCACAAAATCTGTTCCAGTGCTTTGCCATCATGGTTGATGGACTGTGAATGCAGAGAAGCAGAGAATAAACTCTGCACCCCGGCACTTAATCAAACAAGGCTTAACCGTGTAATAAGTCTATAACTCTCCCCTTCAGGGACTCCAGAGTAATGCCACATCAGTGTTTCAGCTGAAGGTTGCCATGTTATCTAGGTGGATAACCTCGGCCACATTTGGACTCAGGGTTGGGATTTACCCAATTGCACCACCCAATTTTTCTTTTCTCCTTGTTTCTTCTCTGTATGGCAATAGTTTACCTAAATGCACTTCTCACATGTGTATGCACCCAAATACATATGCAAACACGCACACACACACACACACAAACAAACACACCACGCAGGACAAAAGTGCCTTTTTTGTAAGAGGTATGAAGTTCTTCAATCAAGTCTAAGTATTCTCAAAGTCCCACTGGCCAAGTGACTGAGCAGTTCAGGATCACCTTCCCGAGACCTCTGTCCCACTTGGGGTCTCCCCAGAAGGCTGCCCTCGGTTCATCTCTTCCGCTCTTAGGGACACAGCAGAGAAGGACTACGGGGTGCTGACCACTGAAGGGAGAGCATACTGCTTTACATCACTTGTTGGCCCAGTAGGTTTTTGCCCATCGCAGGGCTGGTTTGTTCATTAGCTCTGCCACTTGCCTTGGTCCTCACAGACCTGTAAGGCCCAGACACAGGAGTGCTGTGTGGCCTGGACTTCTCGAGACAGGACTACATTGTCAAGGTGATCAGGTTCAGAGTGTATTCCTGCCTCAGCCACATTGTGGAGGAGCAGACCTGGCCACGTCACAGGCTCAGCCAGTCCCAAGCATGGATCACACAGCACACTCCCCTTCTCACTTGGTGAGTCCTTCCCTGGTCCTGTATCCTGTTCTACCAGGAGACCAAAGCCTCTCCTGGTCATCTACTTATGCAAATTCTCCATTCTTCCCGAGAAGCTTCTGGATGTCTCCATCCCTTAGGCAGGACATTTCTGGCCATGACATTTTTGTTTCTAGAGGTGCTGAGAGAGGGATATGTGTCAGACTGATCAGGGCAGTGAGTAGATGTTTACACTGCGTCTTCATGAAGCTTCCTGTAGAGTGAAGCTAGATCTCCAAGGTGCCTTCGCATGGATCACTTTTTAAAAATAAACATTCAATTCAGCAATGTATACAAACTCTTCGACCCCACAAGTATGTGTGCACATGCATGCACACACACACACACACAGAGTGTACAATAATTAAATAGATCAATAAATGATAAAACTACAGCATTGTAAAGGCTTTCAGCTGCCCAGATCTATAAAGTGGGTCCCCACTGGTACTAAACTTATTATCTTCCTCTGCTAATATTTTCAATTATTAAATTTCATATGTACATCTTTGTTCCCTTTTCAATTTTGCATATGTTATGCTATCGAATTTCCCTGTCTACCTATACTTATTTTCTCTTACCATCGTAAAATTTCTCTCTTCCTTTCTATCAAATTCTGGGTTTATTCCTTGCTGTGAATACTCCCTGGTAGCAGAACCATGAATGATAGTAGCCTCTTTAATAGTTCTTATTATGGGTTTGTAAAGTCTGAAATAATCATGAGACTGCAATTTAAAGCCTAAAATGGATTTCCTCCACTGTGTACTACTTTAAATGCAGACCAAGATTTAGGATATATTGTCACAGGTTCAGTAAAATTGGTACTTGATTCATTTCCAGTAGGATTTTAATGAGGAACAACATTTCAGGGATGCCATTTATGAAAACATGTAATGAAATTGTAGGAAAGGAATTATCTGTTAACCCAGAAATAATTTTTTCGAAGCTATTTCTCCTTAAGGAAATAATTAAAGATACACAAAATATATAAGAATAAATATAACATTACATCAATATACTATATAATAATGAAACATTGGAGACAGTCTAAATTTTAGTAATGACAGAATTTTCAATTAAATTGATAGTCACAAAGTTGAGCGTAAAAGAATTGCTAAAATTCTAGTATATACCTGAAAAATATTTGATTGTATGAAAATTGTTTATCATTTTATACTTTGTGAAAATACATACTTATTTACTTACTGTATTTGTGAAATATATACATAGAAAAACAACTAGGAGGAAATATATCAAATTACTAAAAGTGCTTGTTGCTAAATTATAGGATTATATGTTAGTTTTTCAAACTATTCTGTACTATGCAACTATGTGAGGTGTGATGGAAAAATATGGCAGTGAATGTTTACATTGAAATGTATTATAGTAAAAGACACGTTGCCATTAATCTTCCTCAAAATACACTCCTTCACTCCAAACACACTTATCCCCTCATTCTTGCCACTTTCTGAAGCAGCTCTGGAGTCCTCTGTCTTGAGTAGCTAGTTGCACTCTTCTGACTACCTCGATGTCCTGAATGGTCATTTTGACTTCAGTGAAGATCCAGAATTTGCATGTTGCCAGATCTGGTGAAATAGGTGGCTGCAGACACACTGTCATGTTTTCAGACACTCACAAACAGCATCCACCATATTTCTGATTGCCTCTCATAAACTCACGTGGACCCTTTAGACTGGCAAGTGTTGGGGTGATATCGTGCAGTGCAGTATTCTCAACCGAAAGTGATTCTGCACACCTAGGGACACAGCAACCTCTGTAGACAGGTTTTATTTGCTTGTATGGGGCAGGGCCATGTTATCCTCTCGGCATCTCAGTGGAATCCAAGGATGCTGCTGAGTGCGCTCTGCCCAGCAGAGCTCTGATGTCGAAGGATGCTCTGACTGGCGATGCCAATGAGGCTGAGGCTGAGAAACCCCAAGACAGTGAAGCACACAGGTTCAGACACCAGAGCTGGGGCGCTCAAGTCCTGATCACATCCCTTAATGATGGTAGGACCTCAGGGACATACCTTGCCTTCTGGGTGGCTTAGTTTCCACAACGGCAAGGGGACATCAGAAGCACTGACCTCCCAGGAGTGTGTGGGGTAGACGGGCCAGGGGGTGGAACACACTGAGCTGGCACCCAGAACGGTTCATGATATCATGTTACAGACAACACGCTCTATTCTCAAAGAGCAAAACACAGAGCAATCAAGTCCTGATGCTTTACCTTATCTTCCTCAGATTGTCTTGCAAAATAATGTAGAACACTAACGCAGAAACTAATGTGGAACACAATATCATTGACTAGGTTGTATTTCTCTGCTTTTCTTTCCAGTCCAATTTACCTCCCTGGAGAAATGATCTAGTCAAGAGTTATGTGTACATTTTTCTAATCCATTATTTTAGCTTTAACCCAAATATCTGTATCCATAAGCTAACCAGGTATCATTCTATCTATACATCCACCATCATCGCCTACTGGTTGTGTGCACTTTGAAACATTTGAATAACCTTCATTACTTACCTTAGGTAATCATTTCTGCTCTTCTTCAGGACCATTGAGGACCTACTAGCATGGTTTGAATTCCTGCAAGATCAGCTCCTCTGTTTTGAATGTTATTACTTCTTTTGTTTCATTTTAAGCAAACGTAAGTGGTATTTTTATATATCATTATAGTAATTATGTTATTAACATAACTTTCTAGGGGTTGCGAGTTACTTTGTGTGCTCTCTCTGATCAGCCGTGACAGGAACAGGCTGAGTTTGTTTCAAGCCATGTCTCTTCTCTCCTCAACCTTTAGCAGCTCTTTCTCTACCAGCAGGTCAAGCTTATTTAGCCGTTTCAGGCTGTCTAGACTCTTCTCATACTCTCTGCTTCTACTTTAGCACTGATCAAGCATTTGCTACGGTTATGTCAGGTCTGCATCTCCCTGTGTGACTCACTTTGGAGTCTTTTCTGACGGTTCCCCTCATCCCTGTGTTCCGTCTATGGGGGTGTGGGAATGTGAGCCAGGAGCCTGAAGTGAAGCTTCCCTCCCTCACTGCCCCCTTCGCTGGACTAAGTCTGGCTCTCCTTATGTGGGTGGATGGACTTCACCATCAAAGGTGGGTAGGTATATAAAGGGCTCTTCTCAATGGGAGGTTCCCAGAAGCTCTTCTACAGCCACCTCAAGCCCGGACTGCCCAAAACGGGACTTCAGCTCCACAGTACTTCCCACCTTTAGAATCTCCACACATTGCCTATCGCATTGCACATCGTTGTGTAATATATTTTCTCTATGGGTTCTCATTCATTTTACTCAAACTTCTCTTTAATCTGATCCATGTAGTCATTAGCATGGTAAGGTTTTTAATCCACAGTTTATCTAGATTCCCCCAATATTCATACAATGTGTTGTTCAACATTGATGTGTTTTCCAGCTCTGTCCATCCTTCTGAACTCAAATTAATTCTTCTTGCTTTTCATCCTTAACAGATATTTTAGCAAGGGCAGATACTTAATCAATTACTTGGTTTTTGTTCTGCTGAACGTGCACTGAGGTGCAGGCTGACAAAATCCTGATCTTGTGCAGGGCCCTTTCTTAGCTCCCCCTTGGCCACAGGGCACCCAGATCCATGCACGTGGCTCCTGAGGGTGTATTCTGCCTCTTCACTCCACCTCCCTGTCTCCAAGCTACAAGGACACCCCTCATGCGGTTGCCCATAAAGTTCCTTCGCTGATACGAAGAGATGCCTCTTTCTGTCTTGCAGGTTGCCTATGTGTTTACAAAGAAATGACCAACATCACCCATCACATCCAAGAGTTCACAGCAGAAAAGGTTCCACACAATATGGCTATGCTGCTGGACCTGGAAATCTCCCGTCTGATGCTATAAAAATAGGAGTCCATCTGAGAGCGAGCTTATTCTAGGTTGAGAATGCCATGCTCACAGAAACAATGGAAAGGAAGTATGGTTCTTTTTTTTTTTTTTGGTGCCGGGGATTGAACTCACAGCCTTGTGCTTGCAAGGCAGGCGCTCTAGCCACTGAACTAAATCCCCAGCCCTGGAATTGTGGTTCTTTCAGGGAATGTCATGTAGTTCAAACTGACAGAGAAGGTGAACGGTAAAATGAAGACACGGTTGTAACCCAAGCCTAGGTCATGAACGCTCTTACAGAGCATTGAAGCATTTGGGTCATGCACAAAAAGATGTAGAGTGTAGATTTAAAAGCACAGGACTATGTGTAGTAATGATTTGATTGAAAGTGATATTGGACTTGAGTTCAGAAGACTACTTAGGGCATATGTGAAATAATCTAAGAAAGAAAGAACCTAACACCTCTAGGGACACATAGGAGGACAAGGATTCTTTCTTCTGCAAGCTGGGATTCTTTAACATTGATCAGCTGACTCCCTTTGCAATGGACTGGAGAGGAGAATCTGGTGGCAGTGAGGACGAGCTGGGCGGTCACCAGAGAGGGCTCTGGGATCACTGTGCCTTCTCTCAGCCCATTTCCTGTGCAGGTCTGGTGGTGGGTGTGTGCTTTCTGTGATCCGTCTGTGGGCTCCCACTCACCCCATCTGCTCTGCATGTTGCACAGCACATAAAACTATTGTCCAGGGGAGTATATTTAAATTGAGGGCAGCAGCAGGGCTGTGGATAGGTGATGAAAGTAAAGTTCAGCATGCCGATTTTCTCTCTGTTCCTCCAAACCAGAAATCCTGGTATTTTCCCCTGTTCCCCTTGTTATCTGCTCACATCTTGTGCTTCTCTTAAAACTGGAAACAAAACCCATCTTGTTATACCTCATCCAGCTCACAATGGACGTAACACAAATAATAGGTAGTAAAAAAAGAAAACCTCTGTTGAATTATCAGTGACCTCCATGTCCTCTGAGTTGGTCTGATCTCCACGCTCCAAAGGCAGGATCTATGTCTGCCCGTGGTGGACGTGCAGCAGTTTGGGCGCGGGGCAGCACCCGGCACAGGGCTCAGCAAGCGTGTGTGGAAACTAGCGGCTCAGAACCCGCTCTGCATGCCCTGTCTTCTCCTCACAGCAGGGCTGCTGTACATACTTGCGCCCTCAGCACGCAGCACTAGAACTGCCCCACCATTAGGATCATTCCCACACAGACCTTCCGTACCATTTTTCTCCCCTATTCCCTGCAAGGGGCTGCTCCATTCTGCATCAATTTTGCCTCAAATGTTCCTCGAAAATAACAGACGATTTCAGAGTGCAGTTCAAAAAGAAGACTATTCTGTTGGAAGCTTTAAGGCAATTTCCACTCGGTGTGTTGTTTGATAGCATGAAACAGATGGAAAGAAGGCATCGTCATCCCCTCCGTATGGCGCACTGGAAATAAAAAGTTCCAAAGTTGTCATAAGATGAGTTCTATAATTAAAAACAATTTGGGTTGATTTAACAGTTGGTTAAGCAATTCTTGCAGCTCCTTTTTGCATCATCAGAGACTAAGATGGAAGCCTCTCTGATTGTTAATTATTCTTCTTTATTGCAGTCACGACACTGAAGATTTTCTTTGTGCTCTAGTCTTCTCAGTAATTCAATGTCATGGTTCAAACATTTGTTTCTGCCTTGCCAAAGTTTTCCTTTCAAATCTTCCTGCAGGAAAATCATCTCTGTCGCACATTAACTATTGAGAGCCCATCTTCTGCTTCAGACAAGTGGCACCTCTGCCCCTCTCTCCTACCGTTGACCTCAAGGCCTTCAACAAGGCTTTTTGCCTGGCCATCTGTCCACGGCTGGGGCCAATATCTGAGGTAAACAGTGTGAGTGAAAGTTTATTTGGGCTCATGATTCCAGAGGTTTCTGGACATGGTCAGTGGGACCCACTGCTCTAGGTGGTGAGGCAGAGGCCTCAGAGCAGAAAGGACTGGGAAGAAAGCAGCATAACTCCTGGCAGGTGGGAAGCAGAAAAAGCAAGAGTTCTTCTCTTGGCAGAGGAAGGGGCTGGGGAACAGACAGAGTCCCCAGGACACGTCCTGCTAATCCACTCCCTCCAAGCAGGCCCTATTTCCAGTTTCCATCACTTCCCAATAATGGTATCATTACGGTTTCAGCACTGGATCAATCCACGGGTGAGTTAGATCGCTGGCGCTCCAGTCCTCTCTGGGAACACCCTCACATAGGAAATGAGCTGTACTAACTTCCTCGGTGTCCCCCAACCCAACCAACGTGACAACATTCACCATCGTGTTCTTCCATTTCTTTCCACAGCTGGCCCTGGCCAGGTCCCCCACTACTTGTCAGGTCTCCAGTGCTAATTTTTGTTCTCCAAATAATGTTCTACATTTTCTTCATGGAGTACCATGAGCATAACAAAAAGTACACATAAGAAAATCAAGCCAGACATGGGGCACACTTTTACAATCCCCGCACCTGGACGACTCAGTGACTTAGTGAGTGAGACTGTCTCAAAATAAAAAATACAATGGAGGCTTTGAATAGTGCTCAGTTCGAAGGTCTTGGGTTCAATCCCCAGTACTGCAAAAAAGGAAAAGAAAAATCAACTGCAATTACATATCTAGAAATATATCGATGATTATTTTTGGAGGCATAGATGATTTCGAGACATAAATTTTAAAAAATAATTTTAAACAAATTTTACTGTGTGGTTTTATACCGTTACACTGTCAGGTTTTCCCCTCTGTACAAAAACACACCACGAGAGTGATTTAGGTGATGAATAGAAACTGCTCTATAGATGTATCAAGGCTACTGAACCACCATCCCTTTAATATTGGCTATGGGTGTTGGTTAAAATAGTTTATCCTAAGTGATGATGCTTTGATTATCTTTGCAAATACACATGTGTTTTTATCTCTGGTTATTTTATCAGCATACCATTCTAGAAGTACGCATCTTTTAGGAACTGACACTAAATATCAGAATGGTCTTTTCTTTCCAAAATTTTGGAAGAAAAAAATTTCCCTTATCAGGTTAAGAAAGTACTATATTAGGAAGGAAGAGTTTAACTGCAGAACATAAATTCTAAATGTTTCAGGATTTAGTTGACTTTTCATTGTACCAGAAGTTGCAGTAAATCACAAAAACCACAATCTGAATGTACGTATTCAACAGCACACCTCTCTCTTGGCTTCCATCTAGAACTTCGCCTGACTCGGGGTCACCGCCAGGACTGAGCCCATGCACCCCAGGGACTGTGCTGACCAACAGGGTAGGAAAGCAGAGGACGCTGTCCCTGGACAGGCTGTACCCAGCCCCCGCCCCCCGCCGGAATATCAGTGGATACAGTGCCACAGCTGTATTTGCTTCCAAAGCCAGGAAGTACTTGGTTTGAATTGTGTCTTCCCAAAATAGATGGTGATTTCCTAATCCCAGATAGCGTGTACATAAACTTACTGGGAAGTGGGCTCTTTGCATATGTAATCAAGTTGAGGTGAGGGCATTAGGATGGACGTCCATACAACTGGTGTCCTTCCAAGAGGAGGAGGGAAGTAGATACAGACATCAACCTTCTCCTCATCCAGGGCTGCTGATGTGGCCTCCTGGGCATTACTCAGAAGTCAGTGGGGCTGTGTGCAGGGGGGCCCATCACCCAGGCCACCCTGTCTAGTGGTGTGGGTCAGTGTGCACAGGGCACACACACTTCCAGGGTACTTCAGCTGCCTCCCAGCTGAGCGCCGTTATCCACTGAAGGCACACCGGCCACCAAGGACACGCTCTCGCCAGTGGAAGCTGGGTGTTTTCATCCGTTTCCGTTCATGGTGATGACGTACCTATTTTCTCATTCACTACAGTAGTGACATAGTCCACGTCCCCTGGTACTGGGCACACAGAGCTGAGAAGGGGGCTGTGCAGAAGATGAGGCTGATGGCAACCTCTGTGCTATGCGCGCTGCAGGCGGCCTGGATTCTTCCTCTTGTGCCCTCCCTTCTTTATCACTGCTCTGTCCTCTTGTACTTCCGCTTTATCTGTTTTCTTCCTGCTCCTTTTTCATGACCTGAAATCTTTGTAAACAAGTTTTGCAAACTGCCTGCCAAATATTTGCATATTTCTTATTGATGTTCTTTGAGGAACATCTTAACACCAGCATTTAAAGGATGCACGCAGAATTCCGAGTTCTCAGATGATACACTTGGTGTACTCTGCAATGGTTAGTCACATATTCTAAGTGTGTGATGTCTCACTGGGCATGTCGTGGTGCCTGTAGAATGTGAACTCCCCGTCAAATTAAAAATGATTAGACTAGTACTATAAATTAGTAGAAATTGTTTCTATCAATGCTTTACTTGAGTATCTTCCTTCATTGATTTAATTAAAATTTCTCTTAATAAACTTGTTAAAATATTAAAGAGAGGTTTAAAATAATGATTCAAGTTTGAAAGAAAATTTGCAGAACAAAAAGTTCCATTATATCCTTGCAAGATTCACACACACCATTCTGAAATAATAATGGAATATTTAGATCTTCAAGTGTCTTAAGACATACAAAACAATTTTTCACAATGAAAAAGAGTGAAAAGACTTATCTATGTTTAAACTGTTTAAAAACTAAGTTCAATAGAAACCATTGCAATGACTCATTCTAAATAGTCCTGTAAATCACCTGAGTTTAGGGGCTCAAAAAGGGCTTAAAACACATTTAACCCTGAAGCTGGAAAGGGGCGCAATCATTCAAATGCTGCAGCAGCAGGAAGAGAAGTCACCGTGGCCCGCTCCCCCAGGCCAGAGCTTGCTGTCACTTTCTCCCCTGACCTGCGATGGCCGGAGCCGTGCATCTCCCTGCCTTCTTCCTTGGTAGAAACGCAGAGATCCAGATGCGCTGCTAGCCTGCAGGGTGTGTGGGATGCAACTCGGTGATGGGCACAGTGGTCAGGGAGGGGTTCGCCTGTATTACCTCTTTCCAAGGTAATACAGCACGCCTTTTGTTTGAGAAAAAGATGTCAGGGTGATGTTGTGTCCCCGAGAATCAACGAGTTTGCAGATTACCAAAAGTATCAGGCAATGTTCGAAGTGCAGAGTTTCCCTGTTACTGTACTCGGTTCAGAGGCCACTGTTCTAGGATGGAGTTGGGCACAATGCAGAGAATCCCGTTTCTGCTCTTCAGAGTCCAGGAAACCTATAGCTGAGAACTCTGAACTGACAGCATGTGCCCACAGAGCCTTAAGTAGGCTGTTGTGATTTAGATCTAAAGGGTCCCCCCAAAGTCTCACATATTCAAAAGTAGGTGACTGGATCATGGGGGCACTAGTCTCATCAGAAGATGCACCTACTGGGGAGTTCATAGTACAGTGAATGTGCTGTTAGGAGGCGGGGCCTGATTGAAGGAGGTAGATTACTGGGGGCCTGGCCTAGAAGAGTGCTTTCTTGTCCTGGGCCTCTCTCTCTCTCTCTCTCTCTCTCTCTCTCTCTCTCTCTCTCTCTCTCTCTCTCTCTCTCTCTCTCACTCTCACTTTCTCTCTCTCTCCCCCTCACCCCTTTTTCCTGGCTACCACGAGGTGAGCACCTTTCCTCAGCCATACCTGTCCACCAGGCCATTTAGGCCTTGGAGTGAGCCCACCATAGACTGAAACTTCTGAAAACACGAGCCAAAGAACTTTCTCCCCCTTAAAGTTGCGAGTGTCGAGTGTTTTATCCCAGCAATGGGAAAGTAACTAAGCCACGGGGCACGTCAGAGGCCATGTTTCTCTCATTTCATCCAATCTGGCCATCTAGAGTGAGAATGTACCAACACTATCATAGTACAGTGGAGGAAAAATGTAATCAGATGTCTTAAAAAGAACGTTTTCTGGGGCCGGGGATTTAGCTCAGTGGTTAGGGTGCTTGCCTTGCAAATGCAAGGCCCTGAGTTGGATCCCCAGCACCAAAAAAAAGAAAAGGAAGGATATTTTCCGTTTTTCTTTGTCTTTACTTTGTTTTAGTGTATGTCCAAAGCCTGTGAGAAAGACCTGGAAGGAAGAAGTGACAAACGTGTCCTTACATACTTACTCACCAAGTTGCAGTGCTAACTGGAGACTGTGTGGGTGCTGACATCGTCAATATCTGGAAAACTGGTGAGAACAAAATTCCTGGCCCTTCGTACAGTTTTCCAGCACAGCTCCGGCCACCAAACAGGCCCACAGAGCCTCTCCAAAGCTCAGGAAGCCCCTGTCCCTCCCTCAGCCCTACACAGCATGCCCAGTCCCCGGCACCGCTACTCTAGGTGGAAAGACAGTTCTGAAATGGTTCTTTTTTCTTAACGCCGTTATTTGAGACACTAGTAGAAGCATATGTCAAGGGTCTTTGATGAAGCTCCCGTTTCTCTCACCACCAACACATTCCCCACTTTCGGGCAGCCCCGTTCCACCATAATCCCTCGGGACTGGTTATTCGAGACTGGAGAGGGATAAAGGCTTTTGTGGTTTCCTTAAGTGCGGAGAAGTGCCGAGGACTTAGGCCCTAATCCCCTCCAGGCTCTGTGTGCAGCGAGGACGGAGAGGGTCCCCTGGGCGGGAGTATCACACGGGCCGGCCTGACACCCACAACACCCAGGCCTGTCACCCACCGTCCAGGTCTAATCAGATCCTGCTCCGACCCAGATGTTTCTCTGGAGGTGGAGACGGAGCTTCTGGGGGGGGGGGGTGGTCCCCAGATTCCTGGCCTGCAGGTGCCAGCTGTCTTCTGCTGCTCTAGGAGACCTGCCTGGGTCTTCCTTTCTAGCAAGCACAGCGCCATGCACGCGTGGGCGCCTAAGACCCCGCGTCCTCGCGGTAGCAGGGCGGCCCCTGCTCTGCTCCCGCAGGGACCCCTTTGTGGAAGCGCCGCCGCGTGCACTCCTTCCCGGGAGCGGGCCTCCTTCTTCACCCACGGACCCACGGACTGGACCTAATTTCGGCGGCGGTGCCTACGGGGACCCAGGCCGCTCCCTGTCCGCGCCCCGGCTCCGGGTTTCCTCTCGCAGCGTGCCCTGTCCACACGCACGCGACCCGATGCCTTTCTACCAGGGTCGGATCCCGAGTGGGGTCCCAGCCGGCCGCCCGCGCCAGGCAGGAGTGGACCTCGCGCGCCCCCTGCAGGCCGCGCGGCACCGCTGCGCCTCCGCGCCGCTCTCCTCGACCCCGCGCGCAGAGAGTCCACCCGGAGGAGGAGGAGCGAGAGCCGATCCGGGCTGTCCTCCCTCCCCGCGGGGCAGACAAGTGGCTCACCCCTGCTGGACGGAGCGGGCAGCCGTGCGAGAGTGCACACGCACCATGCACACACATCATGCACACACGCACCATGCGCGCCCCCGGGAGCGGGGCCCCTCTGAAGCCCGCTGGCCGGGAGGGAAAAGCTGGCGGGCGCCCGGCGCAGTCGGGGGAGCGGCGGCCCTGGGCGGGCGCTCGTCCTTCGGACAACACGGCGGCGGCGGCGGAAGGGGGCCGCGTCTGTCCGTCCCGGGAAGAGCCCTCAGCACCCGGCACCCTCGGCGGCTCCGGGGCGGTGCCGTCCGCTCCTAGCTCCTCGCAGCGGGGCTGCCCCTTCTCCTGCAGCCTGCAGTCCGCCGGCGCCTCAGCGGGACGGCGAGTCTGGGGCGCGCAGAGTGCACACTCCGTGGTCCCCCAGACACCGCGGAAAGATGACCTTGCACAGCCCTACTTGATTTCTCTTCATTTTTTTCTTTGCTTTTCAAATAAAAATAGGATAGATTTGCTATCGGAAAAAAAAAATCTGGGAAATTATATGAAGCAGAAGATAAACGTTGTCCTTCAATCCTGATCCTGATGGTGAGAGGAAACCACAGTAATGCGATGCTTTTCTCCTGTGGCTTGAAGGTCACTTCCGGTGACGCTTCCAGAAGCCCAGCAAGACAGCTTAGGACTTCTCCTCAGAGGCAAAGACAGGCATTTTTTTTTTTTTTAACCAAGAACATGTATTGGTACACTGTACATATAACGATCACATGCATCATATTTGTTTTGTACCTGTACATGGTGGATCTTGGTTCTCCCCTCTCTTCCCCTCCCCTCCCCTCCCCTCTGTTCCCGCTATCCCTATTTACAGCAGGTTTATTCACATTTCTCCATGATTTCCCTTTCCCCTTTCTTTCTGTTTTTTCCCTTCCTGCTTTTCCCTCTTCCCTCCTTCTAGTGCTCCTCTCCTTTGTATATTATCTTCCTTTTATGTAATATCTATTGCACCTTTTTGTCCTTGTTTATAGTTACGGTTTCTCATATCAGAGAAACAATTCGATGTGTACTCATGAGTGTCTGATTTATTTCAATTAATAGTATGTTCTCAAGGAACATCCATTTACATACGAATGATTCTAGTTTATCCTTTTTTGTGGTGGTGTAGTACTCCATTGTGTAGAAAAGTCACATATTCTTTAGCCATTCATTAGTTGTTGGGCATTTAGGCTGCTTCCAAGACTTAGCTATTACAAATTGTTGCTATAAACATGGTGGTGCATATATCCCTGTGGTATGTCGATTTTAATTCTTCTGGGAAGATCCTCAGTAGGGGAATAGCTGGATCAAATGGAACCTCTAGTTGTAGTTTTTTGAGGCATCTCCATATTGATTTCCACAGTGGCTGGACCAGTCTACATTCCCACCAACAGTGGAGGAGGGTTCCTTTTTCCCCACAGCTCTGCCAGGATTTGTTGTTGGTTGATTTTTTTCATAAACATGGTTCTTTCCGGCGTGAGATGGAATCTTAACGTTGTTTTGATTTGCATCTCTCAAATGGCTAGTGATGTTGAACACTTTTTCATATATTTATTTGCCATTTTTATTTCTTCATCTGAGAAATGTTTATTCATTTCAGTTGCCCATTTTTGGATTGGGTCTTTAAATTTGGGAGGTTTAATTTTTTTGAGTTCTTCATATATTCTAAATGTTAGACCTTTAAGACAGGCACGTTTTAAGCTACAGAGTCCTGAAGGAAAAGGAAGCCATGCATTTGAATGTTTTTTGACATAGCATAGTCATCTTTATATTTTTTAGATTGACAATCAGAAAACAGTGGTACCCACCTTCCATATTGTACTTGGTTATACACAAATCCTTCACCCAAAGTTTGATTTTTCTTCACAAGCTTTTCTCTGTAAAATCATAAAAATATGCACATGCAGAAGTACTGACTAATTTGTACTAGAATACATGAAAGTAAGGGTCTAAACAAGAGCACTTCATAAAATGGTATAAAACGCAATGTATAAGCCACAATGTAAAGCAAAAATACATTTTCCACAAACAAATGATGCCCCTAAAGAGTCAAGGTATTCAAAATGCAAAGAGCAGCTAAATAAAGTGTTTTATGGAGGCTGCAGGAGGGTTTAAGCCTGTTTCTTAGTAGGCAGGGAATCCTATTTTGCAGAGCTATAAAAGTTGGTTTCTTTTTTAACCTCAGAGAAGTTCTAAAAAAAAAAAAAAAACCCTCCAGATTCTTGAACCTGCTGAGAGTCTGCAAAAATCCAAACAAACATTAAATGGCCCTTGCCATACCTCCATTTTTAAGAGTTTATGGTGAAACTTACTCAAGAGACAAATAATGCCCATGCTGTGATTTATGTTGGTAAATAAATAACTTAAAATACAAAGCACAAGATGTGTGGGAAGGAGATGAAGGAGTGCTGACCCCTTAGCTAGTGCAGGCACAATGTGTGTGTGCTGTATGTGTTGGAAATGTTGGGCTGTATTTCAGGGAAAAGAGCCTCACCCTGCCTGCCCCAAGCTGTCTCTACTTAAACTCTGACAGGGAGATGCTGGGCATCTGAGAAAGGACAGGAATCTTTGTTTAATTTTCAGATTTTTCTTAAAGGTATCTCAAAGTACTTAATATTATTTATAAGATTTATAGCCGTCATATTTGGAGAGTTAAAAGGCAAAAAAAAGTATTGATCTTTTCATTTGATAGCTAGTACACTGAAGCAGAAGGGAAAGACACTTGGGCCATGGAACGTCACCCCAAGAGATGAAAGAGGCAGCCAGATGAGAGGCGATATCAGAAACACACCACTGCACACAGGCCTCACGTACAAGCCCTGAGGTTCGGTGAAAATACAGAATACCGAATTCAAGATGGACACAAAGCTTCATCATCATGGCTCACGAGAACCCTTCGGAAGATATTAATACATGAAAAGACAAGCACACACCGATCATTACCGAAAGCAAACTGAAATTCAAACAACAAGCAGCTGCATAAATAAATAAACAGGTGTGTGTGAACATGCACAGTGGCTGCAGTTTTACTCATTAACTGCTAGTGGGAGTAAAAAATTGGCCTTGCCACTTGGGAAGATAGTATAATGTGTCTACTGGTGTCTAACAAATGTGCGTATGGTTCACCAGTCCCTTCACCTGGCCACGTAGGGCCAGGTGACTCCTGAGTATATAGTTCACAAAAATGTGTACTTATGTAACCCATCCAAGAGAGGAGCCAAAAATTTATTTTAGCATCGGCATTTGTAATAGTCTGAAATGAGAAGCAAGTCAAGTGCCTATCTAAAGTAGAACATATAGATATGTTGCTATATTTTCATCCTGTGGAAGACTATGCAAGACCAAAAACGTCATCTGATATGTGAGATCACATGGGGTGAAACTCACATACTGAGGGAAAGAATCCAGACAAAAAATGTTTAATTGTGCCAAAGGCAGCCAATCTGTGTAATGAGAGGTCAGAAGAATGACTGGGTACAAGGAGTGGGGTCTCCGTTGGCAGGGGGCTTGTAGAGCACTGGTCATCACATTCGGTTTAGCACCCTTGTGCTGGGTGTATCCACGAGGTTGTGCGGTGTGTGATCCAGTCTGTGGGTGAAGCATGCATTGGGAAGACCCCCCTACACCTACAGGGCAGGACTCCAGCAGGCCAGGGCTGTTTTAGTCCTGGTGACTTTGCTCTGCCCCAGTTCTCCACTCCACAGGAGACTGATGGGCTCTGAAACATTGGCCAGCTGCTGCCATGCTCATCTGCAGCAGCACGGTGGTCCCACCATCGTCCATAGTGGATGCTGAGCACCTGCGGTCAGCATGGTGGCACCTTGGTTTGTGTCGAAGTGAGTGTTCAGTGCACATATGATGCTGAGCAGGAGACAGGAAAGCTAAGAGGAAGTGTACACAGACTTGTCGCCCTGATACTGAATTAACCCGAGATCACATTACATGATACCTAGAAAGCAAAGATCAGCAGAAATGCTGTTGGCCAAAGAAAGCAAACGTCCCTGTACCCATTCAACAATGACACGCGGGTATGGGGTGTTTCTTTGCTTTGTGTTTATTGTCTTTCTCCCCGTCAAGTATTCAATTCACTGGAACAGAAGTATGCTCTGTTTCGTTCATCCCCACATCTACAGATGTGACGCCACCTGGCCCTGTTAGTATCATGGTTCTTGCATAGCTGTTGAGTCTGTGGAGAGAGAAATCATGGGTCAAACTATTTCTCTTCCTGGAGGACAAGATCCCCAGTTTTTTATGCTTAGCGAAAGACGTGCACTCTACACCTGTGCTGAAAACAGGATTTGTTTGTTCTCCTTTGCTTAAAATTATATTTCTTTTGCATACAATTTTTAGTGTGATTTACCTAAGACTAATATTCTGTCTTGGCTCCTTAGTTCCTCTGGAACTGTGGGTCTTTCTTTACTAAGGATAGACCTCTGCAGACCCCGCAGCTGAGAGTCGAATTATCTCAGTCCCACTCCAGTGAATACAGCCCCACCTGCCTGGTAATCAAGCCGCAAGGACACGAACTTCTCCAGAGTCAGGAGGGCTCACCTTAGTAGTTCATCCTTGCACAAGGCCTTACACAGACCAAGTTTATTCTGTTTCCTCTTTTTCTAAATGATCATAACCCTTATTAATTCAAAGTTAGAACATTCTGGAACTCTCTCAGTGAATGCAAATAGATACTTAATATTTAAATTTTCTGTAACAGTCCCTTTCAGATTGATCACCTTTTGCATCAGACAAGACATTATTTCGATCTTTTATTGAACTGGCATGTTTTTGGCAGGATTCAGTGGGCTTTTCAGCTGACACATCTGGAAATCCTAGTCTATGTCAAGCATTGTGCTGGAGATTCTCACTCAGGAAATTTTACCAAATGGATGGAGAGAGAAGAGGTGGTATTTTTACTGTCTGGGCACTGAACATGTTAGGATTATGTAGGATGAATGTAATGGGAAAAATATACTTAAGTCAGGGTGAGAGGAAAATCCTCTCTCTGCTGTGGAAGGCATCTGGAGCCTGACGAGTCAAGGTGGGCCAAGTGGTCCGTGGTGTGAGCGAGCCGGGCTCTCCCCACGGGCACTTAGGGGCAGAGGCACCTGCTGAATTCCCACCCTGGAAGTTCATAGGTCTGTGGGGCAGAACGGAATCACGTGACACTATTTGTTCTTGAGGGACACTAGGAAGTGTGGTGTTTGCACGAGGAGCCAGGTGGTCAGTTAAATCAGAACAGTAAAATTACTAAGAGAAACTGGAAAAATGGATTTTGTCAGGTAATCAGAAGTGTCGGTCACAATGATCATTTTTATCAATCCAACAGGAACATAGATGTCAAAGAATTAAAGATTCTTATGTCAACCTCTGTCTGTGATACAGATTTTCAGTAATTCAGCCCAAGTAGCTTCAATAGCAGTCTGTTCACTAAAAATTGGCATTCTCTTAACAGAAACTATTTCTATTCTACTCTGCAAAAGTGTACCAAAAGAGTAATTTAATTATATTTCTAGTTTGTGAGGACTCTGTGAGTGCCAGACTAAAATTGAAAAACAAAATATGGTTTTAGAAAGACAGGGAGGGAGGGAGGGAGAAGAAGGGAAAGAATGAAATAAGGAGCAAAGAAAAGGAAGAAGGGAGGGAGGAAAAATTGATATTTTATCAAAATTAGGAAGCTCTCTGCTATTTTAATGCGAGGAGAAATGGACTAAAATTGTCTTCTGTGTGTCATCAGAGAAATTAAATACCCCCCCTCCCGGGCTCTCTGTGTTTCTTATTGCTTAATCTTATCTGTTGTGGCAAAGACAACCATCAGGTCAAAATAGCATCACTTTAGCTCACATCTTGACCTCAGTGAAGCAAGCTGCTCCCTGGGCCAGGAGACAGAACCAGGGCAGCAGGGACACTGACCGAACAGCAGCAAACTGCAAGCACAGTGTCCTGTAATACGGCCACGTGTCCAGGCCGCGTGCAGGCAGGACCTCATCCCAGGCGGGAACCTGAGGCCCACGAGGAGTTATTATCCCCCGTGATTAGTCTTGACCCTATTCTTTTTATTTTTTGATCCAGATTCTGTTCAGTTTTGTCTAGCAAAAGTGAAAAGAAGCAAGACAAATAAAAATGTACAAAGTCCCCAATTTTCACAGAACTTCACTGTCTGCAACACGGGACACTAACTTTCAAGAGACCTTGAGTGCGAGATTGTGACACACAGCCCCCCAAAAAGCAAAATAGAACGTTTGAAAAATGTGTAAGTTTGGGATTTCTGGAACTTTAATAGCTTTCCACTTAAATTTTTGGCTATCATGCACTTTGGCTAAGAGAAAAAAATAATGAGTTTTACAACATTCAACTTGCTTTATAACATATTACATAATGGTGTAGGCTCTATAAAGAAGGTTGTGTGCCACACTATAAAACTTATTAGGTCACCAATATTTCTGCTTTCATATTAAGAAATTAGAAATAATGGTTCAGATTAGAGTTACCAGAATTATTAAAAATCCTTTCAATTGAATCAGTCATTCCCGAGGATATACTAATGAATTTGTAGCCTTAAAAAGAAAAAAAAAATCCATTTACACACTCACCTGAGGTGAAAGAAGTCATGTTAACATTTTAAGTTTTATGTGGACTTTCCATCGGCTGAAGTGCTCGCTCTACTTTGCCTTCTGCTCTGTGTAAGCTCACCTTAATTTCCACTTTGTAGGCCCCAGTGTGAAAATGATTTCAAGAAATCAGACTTGTAGTCTGAACATAGTAATGGTGAACAATTCTCCTGAAATGTTATTTTAAGTTTCAAATAATTAAACTACATCAAGTAGTGTAAGGTCCGAGGTGTTTTTTGGGTTGCTCTTTCTGCTTTCACTCGGCCTCTTCTCTCTCTGCTTCCTTGTCGTCTCCCAGGTCATAATTCCAGCCATCGAAGATGGACACAAATAGCCCTCGACCCGCAGTGTTGGCTTGTGGTGAGCCAGCCTCACATTTTACTTGATGTGGCCGAATAAAGAGCACATGTCTCGAGGTGGGGACCTATCCAACACAGCATAGATTTCATACAGAATAGGAACTGCAGAATGAGTTCTGTTAAAGTGAGGAGGAGAAAAAGCAGCAAAGGTAAAAAAGAGTCCTCTGGCTTGTGCCAGATGTTGCTTCAACCATTTGTAGTTCCTCCTGGAAAGCCAGAATTTCAACAGGCAAATGGCTGAAGCCTGACCCAGAATACACCTTATTTATCCTGCTTTCCAAGAGGACAGAGTGCTTTGGCTGTACTAGGTGAATTTTGCTGCTTTTTAGGAAAGACTGACAGAAAAAGGGGAGTGTTGATTTGGGTGTTAGTCTCACACATCTTGGGAATCTAAGACTCTCGTTCCTACATTATCCATCCATCCATCCATGTGTTCCTTTGTCAGCTATCCAACTATCCATCATTCACCCCTCCATTTTCATCTACTCATCGTCCATCCATTCATTCACCATTCACCCATGATCCAACTAACCAGCCAACAATTAATCCTCCAGTGATACACTCCGTACAGTTATGTCATTGGTATGTTTCATATCATCTGTGCCCTCTGGGAACTCACGCCAGGGACATCAGTGACACAGATAATGACAAGGAAAGGAAGGGGTATAATGTATGACTGAGAATGATTCTGTGGGAGTGTGATCCCAGTGAAAACTCTGGGGAAGCCTGGTCTATTTGATTTTCCAGAGAAATTAATGAGTTAATAAGTACTAAGACGAGTACTTAGTAATGCCCCAAATACATTCAACCTAATTTACGACCCACAGGGAATGAATGCATTGTTTCACAGCAAGTCTAAGTCATGTTGATCTGCGAGATGTACCTTTATTCTCTGTGCTATTAAGAGAGAGGCCTACATGGACCATCTCAGAGAAGACTGTGTAGAGTTGGGTGACCACAGAGCTGTGGCCTCACGTGAGGGACACAACAATAACCTCAGACCCAAGAAGTGGGAAGCTTCCCACTTCAGCTTTAGCACAGGGTGGGGGAAGAATAAAATTTCCTCTGAGCACTTGTATCTCAAGCAGGCATACACTTCGGCTTTTAGTTAGATTTCACACAACCATCGAAGGTCAAAAATACCATGTGGATACTTTACTGTAAAGTAGGCTAGCTTGACGGTGCTTCCAGATTACAGAGCATCGAATACAAGTCCGCTTCCAAAGCTCAACCGCAGTTCAAGCCCCCCGTTTTTACACAGCACCTGTGATAGAAATATGCACACTGACCTTAGAACAAATGAAATGTAAAAATACATCATCACCTTAGAATCCATATTTTTAGGTATGCAGCCATACCCACTGTATGTGTGCAAAGTATGGAGCGCCTGTTTGCAGTAACTAGATATAAAACTCCCATGGACGATGCTTGCTTATAGAGCTATTACATCATAGTTACATCACTATGCGGGAACATCGTCATTGGGTTCTACATCCACCCTGCCCATAGTAGGGAGTGTGACACAACTCTCCTCTCCTTGACTGGCCCTCCCCTTCTTCCCATCAGTCGTGTACATGGAGCAGTTTGTAGCAATGTCCTGGCCCTGTGCATAGATTCCGACCACTGGTTGGTAAGTTTTGAATACCATCTTACAGAGAGTAGGATTTGTTCTCTCCCTGTTTCCCAGACAAGTGAGTTTTGATGCATAGTAAAAGTGTATGAGGGTAGATGTATATTTTTCCTGTCTAATGAATGGGTGTTTCCGGAGAGATGTGTGCTTTGAGTTTTTAATTAGATCTTAGGATGGATATTAGGAAGGCATAATGATGTTGTTGCTAGAGTTATTGAGCATCTCACTTTTGCAAGGCTTCATTAGAAGTGAAGTCTCAGTGCCATAATCATTTCTAAGATTTGGGAGCTACAGTAAGCAAGCTACTCATATAATTAAAGGCCACTAAAAGCTCACCTGGAGGCCGATGGGGTCAGTTATCTCTGCAGGAATTTGCAAAGCTGAGTCTTTCTCCTGGAGGGTCAGAAGCGATCAGTCAGATGGGAAAATGCGTCCTCTGGGTCTCAGCTCTGGGTGATGCAGGATTCGATCTGCAGACTTGTACGGAGCTTGTCCTGCATGCCAGGCTCTACTCTGGATGCCCAGGCAAGAGCGGGGCATTGAGGCTTCCTCTTCTGCATGCCAGACTGGGCATTCCGGTCAGGGACACACTGCTCTTGCAGGGATCGTGTGTCCCTCTGGTGTCAGGGCAGCAGCAGCTCCTGGGCCTGAGAGAGGTCCCCACAACTCCTGTGGCAGGGCACGAATCTCCAGCACCCTGAGCCGTTGGGTTGATGACCAGAGAACAGCTCTGAAAGTGGGCCATCTCAACAATGACACTCTCGGAAGAGAAGATTATCCCACCGTGGAATGGAGACTCTCTCCCCGCTATGTTAAGGCATGATGTAAGGCTCCGGTATGTTTAGAATTTCTCATTGAATTTGCCCACGATAATCTGTAACTTTACAGTGGGATCATCTTCTTTTCAAGCAAGAAGACAGCCATGTAATTTAATACTTAAGGTACCTCTGACACACAATTTAATGGGGGCTGGAAATCGGGGTGGCTATGTTCCCTTGGGTAGGGTGGAAGATGTGAGGGCTGGTAGTGAAGAGGAGCCTCAGAGAGACAAGGTCGAAGGTGCCCTTCATCTTGGCGTTAGAGTGTAGGTCACCCTGGTGCAAGCTTTGCTTGTTTCAGCCTGGTGTCCATCTGTATTTCCTCCTCAGGCAGTGTAGTCAGGACTGATCTTTGGGATGAGTGATGAGTAGCTGAAGACGGCACACAGATAGGTCCCTGGAATTCTGCACAGCGTCTGGGGAGCTTCAGAAATAGCTGTCCTTCCCTGGCCGCACAGAATTGGAGACGTGCTTTCACAGACGTGAAGAAGCGGAACCCAGGGGCTCCTGAGCCTGGAGGAGTCAAGCAGAACTCAGACAAGACTCAGTTTCCTCGTGTCACACAGCACTCCCTCACAGATTGCCCATGATGGGACACCGATGGACCTCTGCTCTTCAGCAGTGTCCAGGGCCCTGGTGGTGTGACCACTTCGCCCCATCAGTGTGCTACGAATGGACAAGTCATGCAAAGTCTGGCACATGAGCTCAAGGCTTTTGGGGTTCTTGGAGGTTCTTAGTTTTTCTTTGCCTTTAAGATTTTCCCCCAACTCCTGAAAATCCCATACAGCCTGCCTTATGTTTATTTTTATGGACCTATTTAAGTTGCATTCTTGAAGACGCAATTTTTTTTTCAAATAAAACAAATTGAAGTTAAAACCAACCACATGTCTCAGTTAGACAGGCTGCCTTGTGATTCTTGAAAAATAAAAATAAGTGAATAAGTGCTTTTCAAAGTGATATTTTAACCTCCTGCCAACACTGTAGCAGTAAAATATGATTTTTTATTATCATTTGAATGTGAGTTTGGGGACATGGTTGAGGTTTTCCTATAATCAGTAAAAATGAGGAAACAACTTAAAAATGTTTGGGCAACCTCCAAATAGAGAAAAAAAAGTTTTTAAAGGTGAGTGAGTTAATGCAGCACATGTTATAATAAAAAACCAACAAAATGTACCCCATATAGTCCAATATTCTGGCACACAAGCTCAGTCATTCTTCAGGGAGACTTTATGGCCTCATTTCTAATAGAGAGCCCTAATTATAGCACAAACACGTGAGAACACTGAGAAGGGCAGAGTAATTATCTAGTGCCACAGTCACACGTGGGTGTGACGCAGTCCGCACTCAGTCATGGGTATTTTCCACTCCTTAAACATTCTTTCGATTTACAATGTGTGACATTGAGAAAAAAGAAGTTTTGTCACTGAATGTAGAGTCCAGTAGCAAAAAGCAGAGACTTCGACTGCACTGGAAACAGTCTTCTTTCGCAGAGGTGATAATGTCTTTTGTTACTATGGCAGCATTTATTTAAACATCACATTTTTAGCTGAGTTCTCATTTTCAAAGCAACCAGGTAAAATGTAAGATAAGTTTAAGTACATCCCCTGTAGCCCTTTGCTCTTTTAACTGAATCTAAAATTTGGTTAGTTTCTTCAAAAGCGATGAAATCGCCACCACTGTAAACTAATATTTTCTAAATGTCCTATTGAGTCACAGGCTCAACAGTTCATGGTCAGAAGCAGATTTCATTATCCATGAAGGAAACATCACAAAGAGATAAAGTGTTTGGAAAGAGATCTGCAGAAAGTCTCAGGAACTAGTCACCCATGTCTGTCGCGTGCCAGGTCTGCACTACGAGGGCCACAAAAACTGTTTCTGAAGAGGAGCCAGGTGCGCTTGGAGCTAGGTTCCGGCCACAGCCATGCAGCGCACAACTTGTCAGCCAGAGCTGCTCTTCGTGGAGCACACTGATGCTCAAGGGCGTCTGTCGTCCCTGAAGGAGGGTGGTCAGAACAGGGATGGACAATGTGCTGCCAGCGGTCCAAGGACCTGAATAAACTAGCACCATTTTCAAGTTCCAGGTGCATGCGGAGGCTCCCCAGCTTGTCACCAGCAGGCAAGTCATCGCTGGCCGAAGGGAAAGTGGGGCAGTGAGGAGAGGTCCCGGGGGGAGCGTGGGAATCTCAGCAGGAGTCTGTTCCCACAAAAAGGTAGACTGGGACTTATGAACTGTGCTTACTCAAAGTGACAGCAAGACACGTGTGTGTGTGTTTGTGTGTGTGTGTGTGTGTGTGTGTGGCAGGAAGCCCCAGATACCCCAGGCAGAAATGCACAGGGTCCTGTGTTGGGGGGCGCAGGTCACTTAGGATGGCTCCACTTTGGATTTTTGAACTTCATGACAGTGTGAAATGATGCACATTCAGTGTAAACCATTCTTTGAATTCTCAGCTTAGCTCTGTCTCCAGGCTCTCCTTAATTAGTCAGGTACTCTTTCAAGGTGCTGAGGCGTCAGACGCCAGATCGGGACGGGAGCCAGCAACACCCTGTGGGGTTCTGGATCACTAAGCCATGGTACTGAGGAGATGCGGGGCACTTTCCACTTACAGTGTTCTCAACCTCCGACGTGCTTACGGAGCTGTGGCCCCACCGTCGGTGCAGGAGCTTCATGCTTTAACTAAGAATGGAGGCAACGCGTGTGTTGGGAACAGGCTGGAATCCAAGTACTGCAGGCTAAGGGCAAGCTCAAGGTCAAAAGGACAGTTACTTTCCCAGGAACAGAAAAGGGTCAATGCTTTGTTGCCAAAAAGCCATCAGCTGCAAGCTGGGTCTGTGGTCAGTGTCCCATGTGCACACAGAAGGTCCAAATAAATCGTTTGGTTTCCAACTATTACCTCACCTTATGTGGGAAACTCAGTATTTGACTTTTCTTTTTAAAAATAGTTTAACCTAGGTATGTGGATAGATTTGAGCATGAGAAATCTAATAATATTTTCTCCATCAGTGGGAACCTGATAGAGATGGAACAGAATCATTCAGTAAAAACATTATACAGATCTGGCTCATCAGTAGTAAGTAGAAGGCTCTGATAGGCCCATAGTTCATCATCTTTCCATTGCTAAAAAAACAGCTTTCTTACCCACCTATATCCATGAGAACATTCACCAAGTCAGTGCCTTGTGGTGATGGTGTGAAAAGAAGGTGCACTGTCCCCTAACAAGGGACTGAAAAGTTGTTCATATCAGGTGGTGCTGTGAAGAGCCGGGCACTCACTGTTGGTGACGGGAGGGCCGGGTCACTGCTGGTCTGTCCTGCTGTGCCCATGTGTCCACCTTCCTTCATGCTTTTAAAATCTGGACCAGAAGGAAATGTCTGCATATGAAGTAGCTTCCTCCTATTCTGCTGCATTCTAGAGAGAATCACTGATAGCAAAATCCTAACACACACAAAGTAGCAAAAGTCAGGGATGCAATCAATGCCTTAATCCCAAAGAAAACCCTACCACTCTCATGTTTCCTTGCATAATTCAGCTTTAGGGGTGACCTCGAGAGCTAGTTGTCCAGGAGGGGGCTTCTGTCTGAGCATAGGTGGTCCTGAAGCGGGGCACAGAATGCTAACAGTCCAACCGCCGATCTTTCCTAAAAATTAATCATCATGCTGGAGTTCGCTGGAGTTCTGTATTTCTTTTAGGGGTATTTTCTCTCCTTTCATAATTCAAAACTGAGTGGAATTTCTAAAAACCAACTTGGGGAAAACACTGTTAGTCTAACTCTAATGCAGAACTTTTAAGATATGTTAAATTTTAGGCCTAAAGGTTTAATTTCCATGCTTTCTGGTTTTATGCCAACCAGCCTCCAAATATTCACTTAATACACTTTCCTATGGTTTAATGTGTAGTAATTTAGCATTTTAGAAATTTATTTTCCTGAAAAATGTGTTTTACTGGTATTTCTGGGGTGGAGGAACAGATTTCAGAGAAAACTTACCAATTAGAATTATGACGTTCATTTGTATAATTTGAAGGAAAAATATAAAATATTCCATATGAATTTCTCTTTCCCATATCTCATCACTAATACTGAAAAGAGGAATTAATAGTAAGGACATGCACGAGAACTTGTATTCAAAACATAAATTATAGTCAAATTCTAGTATTCCTGGGACATTGGTTCTGGGGCCCCTTGTGGATATCAACATCAGGGGACACTTGAGTCACTACATAAAGTGTTCTAGTATTTGTATGTAACCTTCACAAATGCTCCTGTCACCATCTCTAGATTAGTTAATTACCTAATGTAGCACAAATGCCATGAAAGTAGTGTCATACTGTATTTTTTTAGGAAATTATGACAAGAAATAGACATCTACTCATGTTCGATATGATGATGCAACATTTTTTTCAATCTTTTCGATCTGCTGCTGTTGGGTAAATCTGAGGTCATGGGACCCACAGCTGCAGGTACGGAGCCCGGCCGGTGCAGGCACAGAAGCCTTGAGCTTGTCGCTGAAGAAACGGGCATGGCTTTGTCCTGGAGATTCTACTCCTGAGCCAAGAAACGCAGGCGCTCTGTGCCTCCCCACCCAGGACAGCTTCCGCTGGCGCGAAGCAGCGTGGTCTGGGAGACTGGTTCCAAGCCAGGTCCCCAAGCCACCTGTGTCCCAGCCTTTCCCCACCGTCCTCTCAACTGGGCCTTCAGAGCGCTCACGCTCAGGAGGCGGGAGGGATGAATCGCTGCACGTCCGGCCCCGAGACGTGGGGCACATGGTGAGTGTGTGTGGAGGAGGCCCCACCTCCGCCTTGTCTTCAGACAATGGGCTGCTGCACGGGCTGTGGGCAGCAGAAATCAGGCATGGAAGAAGCAAGGCACAGTGCCGCGGCAGAGGCCCTCCATCAGGTGCTCAAGGTACATGACCCTGGCTCGGTCCCTGGACACATACTACATGTTATACAGGAAATTACATTGAGCATCCTCAAAATTGTTTGCCACAGCTCGGGGTGACCCCTTTGAGTAGAAGGCACCCCAGCCTGCTGTGACCTCACAGAGACCCCCACTTCCAAGCACGAATTCAGTGGCATTACCCCAAAAAGGGGCTGTATGCAGGTGTTCCCAAGCATGGTCCTAGTCCCTGCAGCCCTACTTGGGAACCGTTTCCAATATGCGGGTTCTGGGCAACCCCAGATCCGTGGGAGTTGCTCATGGAGGTGGGGCTGGCACTCTGCACCTGCCGGGCCCACAGGGCTGGGGGGATCGCTGCTTCAGGGACGGCTGTCTGGGCAGGCCTCTCTGTGTAGCCATTTCTGGTCGTCACCAAGGTCCTGCCGCAGTAGCACGTCCTCTGTCACAATGACACTTGCTTATTTGACAGTTTACGACCGGGCTCGCACTCTACACTCTCGCACCCACTAGAACCCCTAACCTCACAGTCTGTACCCCACCTTCCTTTTCTTCGTTTTCCTTTCCACAAGTGAAGAGGCTCTCTAGTTGCGAAAGCTTCTCTGCTTGCAGGCTTCCCGTGGCAGCAGCAGAGCTAGTGCGAAGCCTGTCCCCCCAAGCCCCCTCCGCGAGCTCCACCACCCTCATGGGCTGCACTAGCTGGGGATGGGCTGGTGTGGGCCCCACCTGGGAGGGTAGGAGCGCGAGCAAAGATGCTGAACTCGATGGTTAGTGTTTGATCATAACAGTGAGAATACTAAAAAAAGACCCAGAATCCTGGTCCTCAACACTGTCTCCCTCTGTATTATCTAGCTCGTTACTGATGTGTATGTATCAGCATTTGTGTGGCTGAACTGGGATGCGAGATGTCAGTGCTAGTTCTGATTTTGCCACAATTACTTTTCTGACCTTACTCAACTAACTCTTTGTCTTTTGATCTCAAGGTGCTTTCCTATGTGGAAACCCCTATTTGATTCTGAGTATTGTCATGGGTACAGTACCGAGGTGGCCACCCGTGGGGTCTCAGGGCTCAATTTTTGTTCTTATTGAAAGGCTCGGCACTGGCCAGTGCTCTAGCCCACAGCCTGCATCTCCTCAAGATCTGCATTTCTTACCACCATTTATTCTTTCCCTGCCACTATTAACTGGAGAACATTGTCCAGGATTCTGAAATCTATGTGGTCACTACAATAAAGAGAGAGTAATTGTGTGTAGTTGGTACACTTTTTCTGTCTCTAGCTAAATGTTTTGGAATGATTGGTGCGTGTGCATACACTCATGGCCATACAAACGTGTGTATGTGTATGTACAACAATTATTAGAGTTGGAATTGTCAAGTTATATAAGTTGTGGGGTTTCACTCCCATTTCTTGAAGAATTGGGGAAGAATAGGAATGAACTTTTTTTGTGCAAGAGGCCCAACCTGTGATGTGACCACCCGTTACCTCCAGATGTAGATTGCAAGAACTTTACAGACGAGGAGACGGAGATTCTGGGGACTGCATGGAAGTGCCATGGCTCCTGCCCCACAGAGATGGGATTAAGCATTTGGGTGGCTCAGTGACAAAGGATGCAGCCTAGGAGGCATTGTCCCCTTCGCAGATCCAGGCCATTGGGCCGAGGTGGGGGTGGGGTCACATCCGAGGCACTCTTGACAATGTGCCAGTCCAAATTCTATTTCTAATTCTATTTTTAACACTTTCCTACTTTAAAAAACCTGAAATGAAAGATGAAAGTGATTTTTAAACCACCAGTGCTATAGGATGAGAAGGGAGTAAAATACGCTGATGATAGAATTGTCTGCAGTGGAGACTCTAGGGACATTCTGTGCATTGAGAGATAGACCCAGAGGGGACCGTGCTTGCCAACAATGGCACCGCCTGTGGCACTGGGTAACCTTTGCCTCAGCAGACTGGTCCTGAGCACCCGAGCGCAGATGACCACAGCGTGTTCCCACCACAAGTGTGTCCTGAATCCTGTTCTTCTGGATGTCTCACGCCCAGAGTGCTCCGGAGATCGTGGGTCATTTGCTTGGCTCTGCCAGGTCTACAGCATAAGTCTGCCACAATCGTTTCTTTATCTTTCCTTTTTCTCTGAGTCAGAGAGAATTTTACTTTTAATTTTTTCATTTATTATTAGTATGTGTGTGCAGGACACTATGGTCAAATTCCTCATGAGGAGTTGGTACATGTACATAACACATCCTAATACAATTTTCATCCCCTTTCCCACCTCTGCCTCTCCCCTCCCTCTATCTTTGCTCCCCTTCTTTTTGTGGAAGGTCTATCTTCCTATTTCCCAATGTATTCTGCTCTTTATTTATACTTCAGGTTTCTCATGTAAGAGAAAGCATGTGATACTTAAGCTTAGTATCTGTGTCTGATTTATTTCACTTAACATTATTGTCTTGAGCTACCTCCATTTTCCTTCAAATGATTCGAGTTCATTTTTCTTTATGGCTGCGTAGTACTCCACAGTGCATAAATACCACAGTTTCTTCATGCATTCATTTGTTGATGGACACATCGGCCTCTTTCAAGATTTAGCTATTATGAATTGTGCTGCTATAAGCATGGGTAAGCATGAATCCTTCCAAAGTGATGTCTTTAACCCTTTTGGGAAGGAGAACGGCTGGGTTGAATGAAATTTCTAGTTTTAGTTTTTTGAGAATTCTCCATATGAGGTTCCATGGTGGTTGTATTAGTTTACTTTTCTAACAGCAATGTTATCTTTGAAATTTCTGAGTGAGCACCTTGGGCTGGACGTGTACAGATGCGGGATGTACATCTTTTTACAGGACACGCACCTTCTCTGTCTTTATGGAGTTAAAACAGAGAATTAATCCACAGACACAATAGGGACACGCTCCCAGGGACATGTGACATGTGACATGTGACAGGCACATGTGTCTGCCAGAAGGTTTGTTGAGAGCAGGATATGAAACCATCCTACACGTTCCAGATTATGAGATTGAGTAAATGTTATTGTTTCTCTACACAATAAAACACATTTTATCATAAATCGTGATGGGTTTTGTGTGCAAGGACACTTGATAAAGCTAGTAACTGTTAAGTAGAGAGAAGACAGGGTGCTAAGTGAGAGATTCCATTTTTGTCCAAAACGCACTCACATGTGAGGAAATGCCAAGGGGAGGAAGCATGTCGAAGCTGTAACATAATATTGTTTTCTCTGAGTGGTAGAATTATAGATGTACTTTGTTCACTCTTTTAGCCCTCGTTTCTTTCTCTTTTGTCCAATTTTGTCTCTAAAACCCTGTTAGTTGAGTTATATTAAAAATGTTCATAACAATATCAGAAGGATAGATCATAATAAACTACGGTTGCATGAGACAAAGTTTCATGGAACGGTACACATCACACAGGACATTTTAGGAGCCAAACCGTGTCTCCCCAGGCGTCACATATTGCAATCCTATCCCTCAGGACCTCACGGCCTGTCCTTTATGACAATCAGACCTTTAAAGAAGCAGTTAGGTAAACTAGGCCACAGGGGAGTGTGGCTCAGGACACAGCGCTGTGCGGAGGGTGGGCCTCATGACACCTGAGGGAGAGAACAGCATCTGCAACCAGGGACAGGCCTCGGGGAAGACAATTGAGCTTGGTCCAGGAATTGCAGCTTACCAAGGGCGAGGGAGTAAAACTCCCTCTACAATACTTCCTTGTAGCAGGCCTCACACACTAATGTAGAGCTGACCACCTGAGCATTAGTAACAAATCTCTACTGTAGGAGCTTAGACCTTTACATATTTTATCCTATTTCACATCTGCACTTTGAAGTTCATTGTATAGATGGTTTGTTTTATAGATCTTTTGATAAGAAGGAAATAGAAGCATACAGAGGTAAAGGCAACCGGCTTACAGATTACTTCCTACAGTCACGGGGCCGCAGCCAGGGGCCTGAGACCCACACCAGGCCCAGCAGTGAGCTTCCTTGTGTACACCACCCTCGCTGTGAGGCTCCTCAGCCTCTTCCCCTTGAAACTAATGTTCTAAATCCTTGCTAATCCATCTCCTGCTTCCATACAGTACGCCCTGATTTTCTGTGTCTGCATGGCAAACTCTCCTGCCTAGAGTTAAGACCTTTGTACCTATGCAGGATGCCGAGAAGGACCTGAACTGTAGGGTTGTGCACCTTGGTGGAGTAGGATTAACGGTGCTGTGTGGAGGTCATTTTTCAGGACTCTACGGTCCCGGAAGCCAGGCAGATGGAGGAGCAGCCCAAGTGGAGTTGCACTCACAGCAGTTCATTTGGATTTACTCGCCAGGGACTTGTGATGGATTATGAAGCCACTCTGAGTATCCCTTTCAATTTACATGGTCACATTGGTTTCTGATTAAATAGAATTAGCTATTTATTAGGGAAAAATACAGACCTTACTATGTACTGTCTCCTGCAGCAGAAAATTTCCAGTTGTGGGTCTTGCTTGCTTTTATAACACTCTCTTCTAGAAATGTGACTTACGGGTGTCTGCACCTCTCTCCAGAGCCTGAGTCAAATGACACTCGTGGGTATTCCAGCAGTTCCAAAGTTGGAATCAGTCACAATGAGCCAATTGAGAGCGAGCAATTCATCTGTTACCAACATGACAATGGTCGGTTATGGAATAATCTTTCGGCAGAAATGAGAGATTATGAGCATAACAGCCCTCCCTAAGAGGAAGGATGATTGCAAATTGTTCTAATAAAAATAATTTCTTTTCTGTTTCATGCATAAGAGTAACGTTTCTCTTCCTGTCAATCTTTTATCCAGCACCAGCGCAAGAAAAACAGCCAAAGCTATCAACCCCCGAATTTCCTCCTAACTCCTATTGTGCGGTTGCCAAAGGCCACTGGGTTTCCATTGTGAGGAGACAAGATGGCAAGAATGTTTTTGCAATTGGACTTCACATGACAAGCCCGCTAATTTATAGGTAGGGAGACCGGTGCGGCTGTAGCTCTTGGGCCGATAATAGCTGCACTGATCGCCCACCTCAGAGGCAGCTCCCTTCATATCCTGCAGCCACCGTCCGTCCGATGCTAAGCGGCCAGAGCAAAGGTGTTGTGCTCAGCCATAATTTAAAGGACTATGACATGAAGAAAGTGTTATGATGTTTAACTTATAGGGCATCCAAATGTCATAGACCCAGCAAGTCCCTATTAGCAATAACTCAGGCCCTCTGAAGGGATTTGACATTCAAAACTGATGAGCGCCGTCCCCGGGGCCTGTGCCGACCCAGTCTCGCCCAGGCCACTCAGTAACCCGAGTGGCCCAGGGGTCACACCAAGAGAGCCCTCTTCAATTTAAAGAGCTGCTTCTCCCCAGCTGCCAGTGCTCTGACTCGGCACAATAAATTTCCCGAAGAGCATAAAGAGCCATCTAGTGTATATCAAATCAATATCATTGTGGCTTGCAGCGATATCTGAGGCTACAGTTCACAAAATAAACTAGGCCGGGGGCTGGATTTCTGCCCTTGGCAATCAATCAGGCTCCTGGGTCATGGATTTTAGTGTAAATTAACACACCAGAAGCCATCAGGCTCCCCAGACGATGCTATAATACAGGGTTTGCTTTTTTTTTTTCCCTTAAACTTGATTTCATTGCTTATGTCAGGATGCGTTGTTCCACTAAACAGAAATAATAAAAATCGCTGATTAGGAAAGGGGAAGAAAGGGTAAGGAAGACATTAACAGGCTACTGGAAATGTACACAGAAAGCCTGCTGAATTAGGTAAACAGTTACGGAGTACAAAGAAAGAATGAGACCCACCGAGACCCAGTCAGGTGCATGATTTTCCTAAAGGGGTCTTGTCAGGTAGGTAGTCCTGATCATATCATATGCCTGTGAGGAGTGGCGGGAAATGGCCCTTCTAGAAAGAAGTGCTCCTCCAATTTTCAGTTTTGCCCATGTATGCGAAAGGTCCCCCAGATGTCTCTGGAAATGGCTTTTCCAGCAGGCTCAGTGCGTCACCCACTCGTCACACGGTAACCCTCCCATCTCCTTGCCACTCTAAAAATGTGCACCAGCTCCCACTCTGCTGCCTTGCCGAGAAAGGCTCTCTCATGCAAAGCACCCGGATATGCCACAGAATAATTTATAGTGTACAATAGCATATGCAGATCTGTGAACCAAGGCAACCTTTAGGGGAAAAACCTGCAGGTTATAGAAAAGTTTGCAAACACAGAGCTGGGTTGGAGAGAGGAAAATCATCTGTATTCACTTATTTTGAAGGAATAAAACAGACTATCACACAACTCGCCATAGTTCTTATAGCATTATACAGTCTGTCAAATCAAATTGCACATATAGAGCGTGATACACAGTGCACTTTCCCCTGCAGCTCAGAAGACAGAGTATCTGGGACTGGATCAATAGCAAAGTAGGGTACAATTATTTGAATTAATACTTCTCATAATCAATCCATTTTGAAACTCATTAAAATGCATACTAGTGGCCAACTGGCAATCCTTTGTTGTCATACCGAAGAGTTTCCTGATCACAAATAAGGAGCGGTTGAACTGGGAATGGGCAACAGAGTCACAGCCCCCACCTGGGTTTTCACCAAAGGACACAAAGTCCTGCCCACGGCGGGTGGGGACAGACCCGCGCATGATGCTCATATGGGCCCCTGCGATGTGGTGGGAGGGTAGGTGTAGGGTGGGAGGGTAGGGACAGCTCATGGCCTCCTATCAAAGGCCGATTTACTTTGTACAAAATGGTGATTTGTCTGTGATCCTTTTAGATGAAGAATGCACTTTATCTGCTTGAGAATTCTTGAGACTGTTGGAGCAAATCACAATAAAGAAACAGCACATTCACCTGAGACCTGATCCAGCAGTTTCTCCTGTTGATGAGACTTCTTTTCCTTATAACTCAGGGTCCTGCAGGATGTTTTCCTAGCAGTATAGACAACTGACTTTGAGTTGTCTATCCTGCTAGGAAAACATTAGTGTACACACGATAAAGACGGGACCATTTCCAATGACCGTTTCTATGTGGAGCATGAAAACCCAAAAATATTCTTTTGCAAGTTGTCTCAATTGGTTGTTCACAAATATCAGAACTTCCTTCTTGGAAAATTTTCCTGGAACCAGTTATCAGAAATTATTCCCTTTCTAAAACTCTCTCCTTTATATATTTTTTCCTATCCTCAAGCCATCAGTATATACATGAAAGGAAATATTTTCTTCTCCTAAAGCAGTCTGCTATTTTGTTTGTTCTGCAAACCCCCTTCTCCTCCCTAATTTCTAAGCAAACTTTTTCTCTCTTCTTATATACTTTAACCATAGACCATAGTGGCCCTAAATAATTCAGGATTTAAATTAAGGAAAATAAATTCTTTCTTGGCTTACAGTTCAAATCTGACTGTTATTGAAATAGAGATAAAGTTGCATTCTTTTACTACAAGGTGAATTCAAATCCTGTGGAGGACTTGTGGTCAACTTCCGCAGGAATGAACGGCCAGCTGAACTGAGCTGGTGTGGCTCTGGGCACAGAGAATCCACCTGAGGACTATTGCCGGTACAGCATAAAGAGAACGGGAGCAGAGGACTGAGTTATCTGTTTCCCAGGAGAAGCTCTGTTGTAGCTGGTTCTCCAGAAGGGAACTTGGTTGTTCTTATAGCAGGAGCTCGGGGCCTTGCTGTCGTAGGGCATGGCTGCTGTTTGCTTCGGATGAGCTCTGGTCTTCATTTCTTCTGTGAGTGCTGTACCCTGGCTCCAGTAGAGATTTCTTCAGCCTTTTAGCACAGACACAGACCTATATGGGACATTGCCAAGAGGTCCCAGCCCTTGATTGGATCTTTTGAGTCTCCAGTGCACAGATACATATTCTGCACTCTTCCTGCATTTGGCTTGTGTGTGTGAACATTTTAATGTATAAATGTCTTGTATTAAATCTACTCTCTTGAAAAAAAAGAAACAGCACAAAACAGTTGTAACAACAGAGCAGATATGGCACCCACAGGAAAGTTTAAATAGAGTCCAGCAAAAGCACAGCATCATGATCCACAGCTGTCCATCCGTTATCCGTTGGCTGAGAGAGGAGCTTACTTGTTGCAAAGCTCTGTGGTCCATGGCATGGCTGGCCACAGCTTGTCTCCATCAGCCTCTGCCAGCTACTCTGACGTCATAGCTTTGACCTACCTGGTGCCACAGGTTCACTGGGGAAGACACGTGTACAGGAGGCCACAATCTGCCCACTCGGATTAGAAGCTCAGTGCCAAAAATAGGCCTGGAGGAGGTTAATTTTGGAAACAGAGACAATTTAGGTAAGCTTAAGTTGCAAAATAGTTTCGGAACCATGCCAGCACAGATGAGATTTCCTTAGAACAGAATTCTAAAAAACGGAAAACTCAATAACAACAATAATAATAGTAATACACTCATTGTAGACAACCTCTCTTTTACTCTATTGAGTTGCAGAGCAAGGACTTGGATTTAATTCCAAGTCAAATGAAGAATGGAGTAAGACCAAAGCTAAATCCAACTTGGCCACAATTATGATTTCCACTCTTCAAGACTCACGGAAACGAGGTCCTGTGGGTCTTCCTTGTATATCTGCCATGAAGAAGAGCCGTGAAGGAGGAATGTGATGCTGTCTGTGGCTTACAGCATGAGGGGTGCTGGATGCCTCCGGAAAGGGGTTTCCACTGGGACTTGCTGCCTGCTGACTTGACTAATTGTTTTTTTTGTTTGTTTGTTTTGTTTTGTTTTGTTTTGTTTTTTATTTTAAACCAAGAGCATGTATTGGTACATTCTACATACATTGATCACATTCATTACATTTATTCTGTACCTATACATGGTACATCTTGGTTCTCCCCCTCTCCTCTGCCCCTCCCCTCTCCTCCCTCCCCCCCTATTTATATCAGGTTCATTCATCATTTTCCATATTTTCCCTTTCCCCTCTCTTTCCCCTGTTGCCTTTCTGCTTTTCCCCTTCTTTCTTTCTAGCACTCCTCTCCTCTGCACACCATCCTCCCTTTATATAATATCTATTACACCTC
>PVJO010013032.1:0-53287 GCA_004026905.1 Hystrix cristata | reverse complement strand
AGACATCAGCTCTAAAGAAAGTACACATAGGCCTGTACTGGTATTATAAATGTGTTTGTAATAACTTACCTAGGTAATTAAGCAAACCAAATAGAAACCAAAAATCTCCCCCTCTCTCTCTTTCTACCTCCCACCACCCCAATGATTAGAATACACCCAAGGATGACATGTTTACAGGAATGCAGACAAACAAATTTTAAACTCTTACAAAGTACAATTAAGAGTAATAAGTGACAAGGTTCACTTGGTCATTAATGATAAACCTCTAAAATTTATTTCTTTTTTATCCTCTTGCTAATGATACAAGTATTTATTTTACAATTTAGCAAATGCTTTGTTCCCATATGTCACAGATTTTCATTACACAATTCTTACAAATAATTCCATCATCATCTGCTACTATAATTGTGGGAGCTTTGTCTTTTCAAAACATACACTGAGAAAGACAACTGAACAATAAGCATTTTGAATCCATTTGTTAGGATCACTTTAAAACAAGCCCTTTTCTTGCCCTTTCTTCCTAGCACCAAAGTCTCATCTACAAATAGCTTCCATGATAACCACTGACTTACATGTCCACTTGAAGAAAAATGCAGAACATTTTCCTGTTGCCTATTGGAAGAGCCCAAAGTAGAAAACATAAGACTCTTCTGTTATCAGACTGGCCTGACTCCTATCTTCCTCCTTTTAAAAGACCTTTCACGTAAGACTATTTTTGTCTGTAATCAACTACTCAAGAATTGACCCTTCAGAAATGTGTACTTCCTCCCTTCCCTTGTTAGAACTCTGTTCCTAAAGCCAAGAGTACTCAGTTGACATTTAGCTCAATAACTTTCTGCAAACTGTGACTCCCATTTGGCTGCTTTGGACCGATAGCAATCTCTCTGCACATGTATGCTAATATATAATGACATGGCAGCCAATGTTTCAAATGCCAGTGGAAATGCAGTCCACTGCTACAAGAAAGCACTTATGAGCTGGCAAAGAATAAATGGCTGCCATCAGTAATAAGTGCTTGTCATATCAAAGTTTTGGCAAACATTTAAACTTAGAAGACCTAGTATAATGAATTGCACCCACACCTACCAGATGTGATATCTAGAATTTTGCCAGGTGTTTGCACAAATATATATTGCTCAGAAAATCTTAGGAAGAAATGGCATTTTAATTTTGAGGTCGATTAAAATTTTATTTTGGTAAACAGGTTTGGTTTTTAAAAATCTGAAAACGTATTTATTCATGCTCACTACTATGCATTTTCCAAGTTATCACACAGATGTTTTTAACACAAAGCACAATTCATTTGTATGATATTTTATAGTAGAAGTTTCCAGTATGTCTATAGCATGGTGATGTCAAATATAAAGAATCAGGTATGTGAATAATGATACCCAGAAGGTATTTCCTAACAAATGTTACGTTTTTCAAAATCCTGGAAGTTCTTGATTGTCTTCTTAATTTATCTTTTCAAGAAAAATCAGAAGTTACTTAAATTAATGTGTTCTTTATGAATTAAAAAGATAAATTAGTTTCCTAGATGCAGCCTAACAATATATCTCATAATTAAAGAGGAAAGGGAAAGTAGACAGTCTTTTTAGGTGTTAACACTACAGAAATTTCATCACCCTATAAAGAACAAAACCTGTCTAAAAAAGACGTAAGTTGAATTACCTGTTGCCAACAGTTCAAAGAAATTAAAGCAGGATTAATGGAAATGACAAAGCAAACATGTTTCATTGTTTTAAGCGTAAGTAAGGTAGAGAAGGACTATACTCACTGAAGATCAAAGGATTGTTTTCACTGAAAGTGGGGCATGCTTTTCATTAAAGCATGTGAATTGTAAAAACTGGAGTTCAATTTTCGTTCTTTTCCTAATGAGATTCTTTAATTAAAGTGGATTAAAATTCTTTTCAAAGGTGCCATATATAGGTGTTGAAATCTATATTCTTATTATCATCAACTTTGCAGTAGTATTCTTTTTGGTGTATGCTATGACTTGTTAGTATTTGAATAGAAACATTATAGGAAGAAATATTTAAACTATCAGAATAGTTATATAGGAGGATAAATAAAGGGCACCAGACACTATTATTGTACCTTCAATTTTACTCCTTCTCCATAATGTGGAAAAGAACTTGATTATTTTGGGAGGGAGGTTGGTGCTGGGGATCGAACTCAGGGCCTTGTGCTTGCTAGGCAAGCACTCTACCGCTGAGCTAAATCCGCAACAAGAACTTGACTTTTATGCATCCGTCTCATCGGTGCTTACTTGTCATGTATGTACAACATGCCACTCACTTTAATCCCAGTACTGAAAAAAATGGTAGATAAGAGAGATTATCTTCTAACCATTAAGTATGTTAGATTATTGATACATGGGCTGGGAATCTAGCTTGGTGGTTAGAGTGCTCGCCTTGCAAGCAGAAGGCCCTGAGTTCGATCCCCAGCATGAAAAAAAAAAAAAAAAGATTATTGATACATGATGGAATACTTCTGAAATATCTTTCCTCCCAGATTAGACCTACATGTTACTACTATTATAATAAAATTAATACATGTTACTACTATTACAATAAAATTAATTGTTTTGTAGAAGTTATCAGAAGAGTACTGTGCATATTGGATGCTGGAGAGGGCCGCAAGTTAGAACAGTAAACCTCAGAAAAGCCAGATCATGTGGTACCCTGTAGAGTACACCAAAGGCTCTTAATTGTGTTTAAATTGTAATAGGAAACTATCAAAGGGCTTTCAGTTTAGACTAGCTATAATCTTATTTGCAATTTAAAATGCATTCTTGAGCTGCTAGATGAGTGAAAGTAGGGGGAGTAGTTAGGAGGGTGTCGTGTTCCAGGAGAAACTTTGGCATGGACTAGTGAAATCTCAATAAAGACAGATATGAGTGGGAGGACTCATGTCTCCACTCTGGGACAAGCAACAGGACCTGATGAGTGAATAGAATAGATGTTTAAGATTGAGAAAGAGCAAGAGTCAAAGTTTGTGTCTTGGTCAAATATAGGAATGCTGATGTCATTTTAAGATAAGATTGAGGGAAAACAGATTGAGAGGGGAAATCAAAAATTGTTTATTTGACATGTTGCATTTGAAATTTTATGGGAAATCAAAATGAACATGTTAGATAGGACTTGGCATATCCGGTGAACCCGCCCATTTCCCTTACCTAATCGTTGCTACTACAATTATCTCTTACCTGCATTATTTCAAGTCACCAACCTTTCCCCTATTTTCACTCTAGCCTCCTACAATTTATTCCTTAACAAAAACTCAGATCCACATGGTAGTCCATGAGCCCTGCCTGGTCAGGCCTGAGGAGCCGGGCTTCCTACATGGCAAGTGCTCACATCCTCCAGACATCTTCCTGCCTTAGGACACTTCCTCTCACTCTTGCTTCTGTCTGGATCACTCTCTTCCCAGAGAGGCGTGCGCTTCCTACAGGTTTTTGCTCAGATATTACTTCTGTTATTCCTGCAATCCTGAGGGTGTTTGTATGGGTATGTGACTTGTAGAGTTGGTGCTGAAAGTAGGCAACGCTTGATTTGGTGTTCTGCCACTACTGTCTTCAAATTCTTAATGCTTAAATAAGATGCTCTGCCTTATATTTTTCACTAGGTCTCATGAATTATGTAGCCAGTTTTATAGTCACCAGCCCTAGCCCTTTCCATCCTCTTTGCCTTGATTTTTTTTTTCTCCTTAGTAGCTATCAACTCTTAATGCATTTCATTTTATTATTTGATTATTGTTATCTTTTCATTAAAATTACTTGATGGTATCTACTGAGGAAGTTGAAAACGTAGGTCTACATAAAAACTCACACATAGATTTTAATTACAGTCTGACTTGTAATTGTTAAAACTTGGAAAAAATCAAAATGCCCTTCAGTAGGTGAATGGATAAATAAACTATGGAAATCCAGACAATGGATAATATTCAGTAAAAAGAAGTGAGCTATCAGGCCATGAAGGGACTTATTACTAAGTAAAAGAAGCCATGCTGAAAAGACTATACATGACATTCTGGAAAAGGCAAAATTATAAAGAGGATAAAAAGATTAAAATATGTCAGACGTTAGAGGGAGGGGAAAATGAATAGGCAGAAACACATAGGATTTCTAGGAGAATTACAATACCCCATCGATGGATACATATCTATCCATTTTTCTAAACCCATACAATATACAGCACCAGAATTGAACCACAATCTAAAACGTGGACTTTGGGTGATGACACAACAAGCGGGTTCATCAATGTACAAATGTCCCGCTCTGGCGGGGAATGGCGATAACGAGAAAAGCTGTGCATGTTTGGGGCGAGGGAGAGAGTGTATGGGAATCCATGTGCTTTCCTCTCTGTTTTACACAGAACCTAAAATCGCTCTTAAAACACCGTATTCACAGCTGGGTCTCCAGCGCCTATATGACAGATGTGCTATGCATATTCGTAAGAATTCTAGAATACAATAATGAATAAATAATTGAATGATCTCCAGGAGAGAGGAGGAAGAGCATGCCAAAGAGGCCACGAGGAAAGTGATGGCAGAGAAAATTCAAAACTGTATATTTTTTTAATATGGAAACACAGAGAAGAGTGTTCCAGAAGTTAAGTAGTCAAATGTGGGAAAATTACTGAGGTCTTGTCTTATGAAGGCCAATGTGATGTGTGCTGCTGATCTGGAGAAAAACAATCTACATCAGTGCAGTGATGAGGGTGGAAGACAGAACTGAATGGGAAAATAAGGAGATAAGAAAGATTTTTAAAAATATCATTCTCTAGGTTATTAATCTATCTATCATCTGTATTCCATGTACCTGTCTACCTAAATACAGGGCATACCTGTATGCATGTAAAACTGAGCCACACAGTTATTTTGTTCTCAATCTATAAAACTCCAATTGAGTACTTTCTTCTGAGCTATACTTCAATCTCTATTATTTTTAAAAATTTTGAGGGAAGAGATGAAAGTCATAAATATTTTATCTATATTCAGGAGCTTTTAATATAATTATGAAAATAAGGCAAATTTCAAGTTAAATAACTGCATTTAGATAATATTTCAAAGCTATATAAAAGAAAAATCACAAGGATATAGATAATGAATGCTTTGTAACCAACAATGATTGCAGCTAAGATTTCAGAAGAGAAAAGGATTACCCTGACTACGTGGGCAAACTATGCTTTAGAATAAGGGTAAGCTTTAAAAGCGACCTGAGATAATGAATAACATACATATAGGTAGAAATTGAAAACAAAAATGCATGCATATTAAGGTAATCAAGATGAGAAAAGTTTAGGAGATAAGAAAGTGGAGGCTCAAGAAAGGAAGACTTTTAACTCAGTTTAGACCAGAGAGTTTAGAAAGAAGAGCATTAGGGACAAAGTAGATTGGGAATTTATGCGACTATAGGAACAAAATGGTGCAGTAAATATAATTCCTGTCCTGCAGTCATTTTTGCACTTACATTTTTGTCCTGCTGCTACCCTCTCTTAACTGAAAAAGAAAAAAAATGACCATATAGAAACTCTGTGTCTTTAACAAAATATAGGATAATGTTATTTGGCTTACAGGTTTGTTGTAAAAGTTAATTTCCCTAGTGAAACCAATTTAATGCACCTGCTAACTCGTCCTCAATCTCCACCTCTTACGTTTAACATCACATCCTGGACAGATTGATGTTCAAGATCTGCAGTTGATAGACAGGGAAATTAATGACTTCTAAGTAGGTAGACATTGTGATCAAGATTGGGATATTTTGTTAAGATGAATCTGCTTTTATAGTGTAGAAAAGTTGAAAGTGAGAATGGTTAGGGACTTTATAGAATGGTAGGCATGGATTAATAGAGATTACACTGAACTAGTATCTGAGTTTGATTCTGTACGTCAATGATAGTCTAATTTTCATGTAAGTTTAAACTATTAGCACCAGCAAGTTTCAACCCTTCTCAATATTTAATAATGATTGAGAAGATACATTTTATATGTATAAGTCAATGACTTCCTGCCAAGCATACAAACCCAAGCACATTTCTCAGAGACTGTCAGCTTCCCAGAGTGTCTCCCTGATCCCTGCTCTCAAACTCTCCCCCTCTGCAAAAGGAAACCACTGTTCAGCTATCTTTCATCATAATCGTTTTGTATGGTTTTGCATTTTATATAAATAAAATCACAAAGAATTTACTCTTTTGTGCTTGGCATTTTTCACTTTATGTTATACCTGTGAGATTCACTAATGTTGATGCATATAGTATTAGATTATTCTCTCTCCTTGGTGTATACTATTCTGTTGTATGAATATATCACATTTATAGTTAGCAAATAGTTGTATCTAACTTAGGGCCATTATAAAACAACTCATTACAATCATTGTTTTAATGTAAATTAAACTTATTTTAATTGATATAGAAAAGCATAACAAATGTGCATGTTTCTGGGGTATCCTGTGATGTTTTAACATACATGGATATATATTCCTTGGTACTTATCAAGGAATATGCATAATTCAAATTAAACATATCTATCCCCTAAAACACTTACCCCTAAAACACAATCAGTCTATCCCCTAAAACATAATCACTCTATTGTGAATTTTTAATTCATTTCTTTTAATACTTTGCAATACATAATACATTGTTATTATTTGTAGTTAGCATACTTACAATAGCATATCAGAACTTCTCTAGCTACTGTATAACTACAACTTAGTACACACTCATCACCCTTTTCTTATGCTTCTATTTGCACTGCCGTCTCCAGCCTCTAGTAACCACCGTTCTAATTCTCAATATAGCCAAGATCAACTTTCTAATGATCCACGTATGAGTGAGATTATGCAGTAATTGTCATTCTGTGCCTGCCTTATTTCACTTAACCTAACAATCTTCAGTTCCATTCATTTGTTGCAAATGACAGTTCACGCTTTTTTATGTCTGCAAATATTCCATGCCGTATACATACTGCATTTTCTTTATCCATTCACCAACTGATGAACATGTGATTGCTGTTTCCAAGCTACTTTGAATATGGGTGTACAGATGTCTCTTCAACATGCTTCTCTCGTATCTCTTGGATATATATCCAGTAGTGGGCCTGAAGGATCGTATGGTCATTCTACTATTTTTACATTTTTAAGGAATGTCCATACTCTTTTGTCTGTTTGCTATACTAATTTATATTGCCATTAGCAGCTTCCAAGAGTTTTCTTTTCTCCTCATCTATAAATATTCTTATATATATTTTTTTGGCTACTGTGCATTTGCAAATATATGCACTACTGTTGTAGCTGTACTTTGACACTGAATTAGAGTTCATAGCTTATGTACCAAAAAATATCTACTACTTTAACTCAGATAGTTCACAAATAAAGATTTTATAAAATAATAAACATCTTAATCACCTTGGGGAAGGTAAGTACTAAACAAACTTTTTAAAATAATAATTTGAATGAAAGGTTGAAAAATTGAGAATTTAAGTTTATCCAACATCATTATTAAGAAAGAAAAAACAAACCACTGGCACCATGTTTTGAATTCATCTATCCATCAAAAGATTCATATCTACAGTATCTAAAGATCTAATTACTACATCAGTCAGAAAAAAGCACAATAATGTTCAAAAGAAATTAAAAATAGCCCCTCCCCCAAATCATGAAGGCCCCTGGCGCAGTGAGCTGTCCAAATGGCTGAGAACCGTATGAAAAATATCCAAATTAAATCTGTTATAAAATGTGAATACTGCTATAATTTAGACCTAAAATGTCCTCACAAAATACTCAGGTGGAAACAGATGGGGTTTTGGATCTCTGGGGTGCTGTATTCATGTAAGGGATTTATTCACTGATGAGCATAGTTAAACGTGCTGGACAGAGGTGGGGTCTGGTTGAGGAGTTGGGTCAGAGGTTATTTCTCTCTCTGGCTTTTCCTGCTCTGTATGCTCCCACGAGTTTAGCAACTTTCTTTCTCCATGCCCTCCCAAAATGCCTGACTTGCAGCTAGGAGACCATAGACTGAACCCTTTGAATCCATGAGCAGAAATAAACCCCTCCTCTTTAAACTGTTGGGGTCAATATTTTGTCCCAGTGACAAGAAAGTGACTAATACAACCACAAACCCAGAAAAATACCTGGGATAAAGATTGTTGACAATATCACATATTGAGAGCACTGTGACATGTATTACTGACTACAGTATTGATAAAAGCCTTTTTAATTCATATTTTTAAAAATATCATGTGGGTCAAACAAAACATAATTGTTGACTGAATCCAGATAAAACTGACAACTCTTTTATGTGATAGATTTGAATCCTGCTGACAAAGAAATTAAGTGAAGTTTAATTGAAGTTCTAATAGCTAAGAAGCCAGCCTCCTGATGGCTCAGTGGGTGGTTTTTGGCATTTTTCATCCTGGCATAGACGCAGCTTCTCCAAGTGACTAGACAGGAAACGAAGGGTAAGTATAACGCTTTGAAATTTAACATATTTTACACTGTGCACATAAAATCCATTTCATGCAATCTTAAATGAATAAAAGGAATTTAAATCAAATTCATTTCAATTCTACCAAGGAAGTTTTAGGCTTACAATAATAATAATAGTAAGCCCAGAACCACCTATTAGAGATTAGAATTTAGAAGGTCCAAACACAAAAGTCTTTTATAAAAAGACTTCTAGGTATTAGTCACCATTGTTTTCATACATCTGGAAGAATTTAAAAGCCTACCGTGTTATTTTTTTCTACAATACAAATGAACTGTTCTCCCAAAAATCAATTAAATAATAGGACTGAGAGGCATTTTTTAATCATAAGGGTTTATTGTGAATTTAGTGCATTAAAGTTAATTCCCTTGCTATTATAAGGGAAATAGTATGGTCTTGTTGGAGTTTTAAAATTTCTACTGATGTAAGAACAGAATTTCTTGGCAGACTAAACAATAGAATCATCGGAAACACCAAGGTAGTTTTAAGAAAGATCCTCTCCTTTGAATTGATATGTTTTAAACCGAAAGAGAAGTTTTGCCTCACCATAAGAAAGTTTTTCCATGCCCTCCCAAAATGCCTAAACAATAGAATCATCTATTGAGAGAGATGAATTATTCTTTAATTTGGAGAAATCAGATGTACAACTTGAATAATATGCTCATATTTTAAAACACAGAGATATAAGACTAGATATAGCTAGAAAAAACTACTTACAATTTTTTTTTCTTGCTAAATATCTCCCACATCGATTGTTGAAGTTTCAACTTGGGGATTTACCTCAAGTGGCAGACCCCTCAACTAGCAGGTGCAAGATCCTGAGTTGGATCTCCAGCACCAAAAAAAAAAAAAAAAAAATGAAGTTTCTTCTTATCTTTACTAAAATAAATTATCTAGTAAATCAGAGAGACCATATAAAAGTTCTTAACACCTAGTGAGCTTCCTTAAGTTTCTCAGAGAATGCTTAATTATTTCAATGATATTGAACTCTTTCAGCTTGTCGATAAATTTTTACCAATTATGTAAAGAATAAATAGAAATCACACATGATTAACTGTCTCCATCACTTTGCAAAAACCAAACGACTATAGAGTATTGTTGTTATGGAACTATAAAAGAGCATATGTGTTTCTAGAAGTATTAGTTCATATATAAAATCTGTTGGGCATTCCTCAACTGTTAAAACTAAATGTGTTAATATTATAAAGGGCAAGGAGCCCAAACAGAAGAAAGCAAAATGGAGGAGGAAATGAGTTTTCACAGCACATTCAGTAAAAGTTTGTAGAAGACATTTATTCACTGGTGTTAATCGTTCGCTTTGATGAGAAATGTATTCAATCACTATTCTCTTTAAGAAAATGCTCCCAGCTCTTCTATACAGTAATTGAACAACATTTTTAGAAGTCAAATATCTGGCTTAAAAAAAGGGTTTAGAACGACTAGTAACATTTATGTGAATCCCTCTATTGTCAAAATGTCAGAGCGAAAAAATATGATGCCTACCAGAGTTAAAATAAATAATCTATTTCCTCAGAATACTTAACATGCAAGACAGGTATAAACAGACTACATCCTTAGTTTCTGGCCGGTATTTTCAACAGCTTACACTTCAGTAATGTGACATACATGGTGTTTGATCAACATACTCAAAGGAGCAGTGCAATGTCGCTGACCAGCCAAGGGCTCCAAACTGGTTAGACCCTTTGCATTTTTATTCAGTGGTGTGTGTAATAGCGCGCTATGACTGCTGTGTCAAAAATTTTTAGTTATTCTCACCTTACACTGATAACAGTGGCAAATCGGACCTTCCTGCATTTCTTCACTTCTTTTTTCAAGCTTTGCATGTAGAAGAAAACATGATACATTGAAATATTCTGGGACGAGTTTAGACTCTGCCACGATCCAGCGCTAGACCTGAAGCCTGTTTACTGACTCTTACAGGGAATTTGCTAGCAAAAGACAAGTAATAATTCACACGAGTATGTCTCTATTGCGTAAGAAAACGTCCTTGAAAATGAGTACTGAGGCATAAAGATTTACAAAAACGTTAGCTATTCACATTGCAGCTGGGGGCTTTGGGCAAGTCATTTAACCCTCTGCATTCAGACTTTCTTATGCATAAAATGCTAACTGACTTTTCTCTAAGGCAGTGTTACCATCGCATCTAAATGGAACATTATGTGTGTAATAATTTGGTGGACAGATAAATTGAATAATTTGGTGGACAGATATGGTTGGTCGTCAGATTTGAGCAAGACAGAGGCCTCTTGAATCAAAGCGGGAGTGTAGACAGACAGAAATGAGAGGAGCCATGATTTCTAATAGTCTGCCCCGACACTAGTTCCTGTTCCCAATGCCAAACAGTAAGATTTACCATCCAGTCTTACTACCTTCCTTCAATTTACAGTGCATCGATCCTGATTCCTTTAGCAAAATGTTTTTGTCTTCGACTACTAAAAATAATTCTTTTCACACACAATGAATAAGCTTGTCTCTACACCAAATCCAAATTCTTTTTCAAGGTCTTTCTCACCTATCCTAGTCAACGAGGCAATGTTTTCCTTCTCCAAATATTTTCCTGTATCTTTTAGTTAACTCTTTTCCATAAGCACTCAGAATTCGTAAGTTACTCTTTGAATCTTTTCTCATATTTTCCCAAAACAAGACAGCATGTGTTATTATCAAAGAATGAGCAATTCTACATTTAATGTTTTATTAGTTAAAAAGTCAATAGACAAAAGTTTGTAACAGAAGAAACAATGACAGAGAGAAAATACCTTTGACCTTTACTTTTTTCAAACAAAAGTCAAGCCTGATCTGATAACCAAACCATAAATCACTTGCTGTAGCAAAAACAGCAAAGAAGAATAGCAAGAGGAGGTGTAAAATCCCTTTTAAAATGTCAGTTCCATTCTAACAAATATTCAGGATCCTACTGTCTTAAGGTACATATTATTGTTGATACACTAACATTTTGGTATCTCTGGGGACAATACATATATCTTTGGACTAGAAAAAGAGGTAAATGTATTGAAATTACCAGGGAAAGCTAGAATTTAACTAACCACTTTAGCTACATAAATGTAACTTATCACCAATGATGAAGTTTGTTTAATGTAAAGTTCACATTCTTCTTATCAAATTATTTGTAATAATTTCTTTACAGGATTTTCCTACTTTTTGTAGCATCAAACAGTATTTTGAAAACTAGGAAGCAACAATAACCTGTACAAGAATTCATTAAAACTTTGACCCTATAGCTAATACACGACTCACTCATTATGACATTAGACATAGAAATATCTTCCTTCACAATTAGTCTCTGACCCCAAAATGCAAGCACCCACATCAGAATCTCGTACATTAAACTGTGCCCAACATTAGTTCAAATAGTACCACATTGAAGAAAAATAACTGAGGCTGTTTTCTCCTTGATTTGTGTTTCCTCTCTTGGTTTTCATCCCAGCACAGATATTATAGAACAATCATCCTGATACCACCTGTTTGGCCCTATAAAATTCTTGCTATGTAAAAAGATGAAGTGAACAAGCATAGCTATAAGTTTAAGACATTTTGTGTGTGGTAGGGAGACTAGGTCAGCTCCCCCTTCCATGCAGCCAGCCGCATGTTCCTTTGGCATTTTCCAATGATTCAGTTACTAGAAGCTTCATTGGTGTATGGAGAATTTGAAACTTACTGCTTCCATTGCGTCTTATTCTAGCTGAAGCATTACAGAAATTTTCATTTGAAATTTTCTAGCATTGTGTCTTTTTAGTGAGTCCTAGCTTTTTAAAATTCATTAGATACAATAAATATACAAAATTAGCATCTATTTTTAATGAAATATAATGTTTTGAAAGGCAATAATAGTCCTAGAAAACACACGTTTTCTTAATGCTTTCTTTAAAAAAATACAGTTTTACATATTTCGCAACTTAAAATATCTACACTTATTTCCGGGAGTTACGTGTTAGGCAGGAGGGATGAAACTTCATAGAGGTGATGACAGATCAAAATAAGTTTCTGTGCCATTGAACAAAGCTGTTAAGAATCAGATGTATCTGGGTTGAAAATTTGTCAACACCTTCATTGCTGCATTCTTGTTTATGCATAAGTATTATGCCATGGAAGTGTCCATATTCACCACCCATCTACTTCATCAGAATAGAATCTTTAATTTTAAATCTAAGTGTGTATTATATTATCTGTAAGTCATTTGAATTCATTGCTTCAAACCTAAAGCAGAGCTGTCTTTCATATGGGACACTACTAAGCAAAGTGTTTTGCTGTGTAGTCCCAAAAGACTATTTTTTTCTATGTCACTTCACTGAGTTCCCTTCTCAAGAAAATTACAGATCTATACTCAAAATTAATAGTTAATATATAGGAGTTTTTTTTGCCAGGATCATCCTTTTCATAATTTTCTTGATAATAGTGACCACATCCTGTATTACTTTTTGTGTTCCCACAGGGTGAACACAGTTTTAAAGTCATTCAGTAAACATCAGGCAATCTGTAATTACTTTTTTCAACTGAAGGACTAAATATAGTTCTTTCACGTTACGATGACTATATATTTGAAGAATAAGCAAATGAAATGAATACCATAAAGGAGAAAAAGGACAAAGTGAGCAGCATATTTATAGGTTTAAAATATTCTAATTTAGATTATTGGGTAATAGCATTCTACTTGCGCATACAAAAAGCAGGGGTTTAAATCACAGTACTATGTTAGAACAGACCCCCTAATCAAACATTTCAACTGTAAAATACAAAAAATAACACTGATATTTTACTTTGTGATTTGAAAATCATTCAGATTCTCCATTTTTTAAATCGAAGTAGGTGGTTTTTTAACTAGCATTTTTTGTTAATTACTCTCTAAAAATCTAAGAAGCATGCACAAAAGTTGACATTATATTGGATAATGGAAATCAACTATTATTTCTGCTTAAGAAATACATTGATTACTAGCTGCTTTATCCCTGAATTAGCCAGTAGTATGATTTAAACATGGGATAAACACACAAGCTTCATTTCAACTTCTGTTTCCTTTTGTTCTAATCAAGTATATTTGAAAATAAAGATGCAGAAATTTTGTTCTCACTACCATAGCTATCTTACTATTTCAAAATGGATAGATTCGGAGAGGAAAATAAAATGGAGGAAAAACAATGGGTCTGATTAGGAGGAAATACAGGAAGAAATTCTACTGAATTTTTTTTTTTGGAAAATTTACTGGATGCTAACACATTAATTAAATTAAACCGATGCTTTCCTTACTAGTTTTAGTGATACAGTTTCAGAAAAACCTAATATTCTGTCCTATTAATGGATACTATAATAGATACTGAAGAAATGCTCTTCCATATATATTTAGTGGGTTACATGTCACATAGATCTCTGGAAATCTGTTGATTTGTATACATAAATTCTAAAGTTCAAGACCCAAAGAATTATATTCTAACTATATTCTAGTGAATTTCATAAGGCTGATTTTTGCATAATTATAGAAAATAAAAAACTTCTCCTGGAAAATTTATTGTAATGATTACATAACGACATGGTAAATAGACAACACTTTTTAATTGCTTCAGGAAGTGAAACAGAAAACTCTGCTTTTAACTAGCTTACAGGCCTACAATATATATCCTCCCCCTCCATTACCCAGGCTCAATAAATTTTCTTCTTGTATTTCTATACAAGAACTTGGTAATTGCATGGGATAACCTTCTGTTGTTTTTTTCTTTTTTGAAGAAAGGGTGAGAGGGAGGCAGAATAGACATGTTCGTTTACTGCTAAGTAGTTCTAAACAACACTAAGCAGAATACAAATTGCCAATATTTATTATTCTTCTATTGCTATGATCTATATTTAATACAGACAGTACAGTCTATTACCAGCATTGTTGTCTATGATTAAGAGACTTTAAAGAATCGCATATCTTTTTTTCCTTGCAGATAGTCAAGGCTTTTCAGAGTCAATGACAGGTAGAGGGTAATAGCTATTAAATTATTAGCTTTGTCGCTAAATGGAAAAGCTTTTAAATTTACATCAAACTAAAGCTATCTTCCCACTCACACATACCACATACACTAGTTCATTCTTTTTAAGTACAGCTCCTTTTCCATTAAGTATCCAAAGACTTGAAATATAAAATTCATACTTTAGGAATAAATAACTCACTCATCAACTTGGAATTTCAACCGCTGAGATCTCCAGTGAGAGGAAGACACACAAATCAATCCTCCAAACCTCTTCTTTTAGAATTTTATTCCACTAATCGTGAACCTCAGTGGGGACTTCGTTAGAAGAAACCTTTTCTTGAAATATATAAAAAAAAGAAATAATTAATGAGAGAATAACTTTGATCCTAAAGCATCACATTACTTTTTTTTCAAAAATCAAATTAATCTCCGACTATTGCCACTCATTCAGTCCACCAAAACAATGTGTGGAGGTTGTCGAATAGCCAAGAATCAAAGTTACAAACAAGTTACATTCCATAGATTATTTGCTTATAATTAAAATATACAAGCAGCTTTTGGCTATATTAAGACACAAGAATATAATTTGTACCATTGTTAAAAGTTTTTCCAATTTTGGATATTTAATACTGCCTAGAATACACTGCTGACTTTATTTCCACTATAAATGCACACGCAACATGTTTTCCTTAAATTAGCAATTGGGGTTTTGCTGGACACACAGCACTGCATTTGCCACACCACCTCAGCAGCCAACCTCATGTTTGAAACATTAACCTCTCATAAGAATGGCTTACTCCTGCTCTTGAGATCCTCATTTTTTATTTATTCTTCTTAATAACCTCATGAGTAGTTCTGCTTGGCCTTTGCTTAGTATCTTTCTAACCTGGTCTTAGACTTGCTGCTCATATGCACTAATAGTCATTTTCCTCATTCTTTGTGAACAAACAACGAAAACCATAGAAACGATCGAAAGTTAGAAGACAAAAATTTGAAGTGGCCCAAGAAGAACCACACGTAAGTATGGAGATTAAGCATTTGACAATGTGCAAGGCTCTAATCAACATATGCATGCTTGAACTACTTATTTAGATGACAATTTTGCTTTAGAATTAAAAACTAATGAAAGAGAGAACATTTATGATATTGATTTCCTTTCTTGATATGTTTTGACCTACATTTTTCTTGCACTGGCATTGCTGAAGTTTGAGCACAAGATGTCGTGTCACGTGTATCTGGAACACAGATACTACTGGCCTCTCTGATATATATGGAAGTTACACCTGTGTTCCCTCCGAGACTAATAACTGTACAATGAAATCTGCACAAGTACGAGGGACCTACATGTGTATCTGAAATGATTACTAAGTCAGTATGAAGCTAACCACCCTATTGTGGAAAAGTTTTTTCAGTGTTATATGGCTTGTGATGACATTAACTACCATAATATCTAGGTTTTTTGAAAAATAATGGATTGAGAAAGTCAAAACTTAGTATTCACATACCTCCTTAACCTTCGAGCTTCCAGATTAAAGATGGAATCTTTTTAACTAAACCGTCTTGTAAATTGAACACTGTACTAAACATTATAGTTTTTAGCAAATATACTATATTTCCTCCAGACTCCAGATATTACCTTCAGATACTCAATTAACATAAAAATGCAAAATGATATGTGATTATTAAAAAATAGCAATAGGATTATTTGAAAAATTTGGGCATAATTTTTCTAAAAAGGCAATTGTTCATCCTATCTCACTTCTTCTACTTTAAATTCCCAATAACAAAAAAAAAGGAAATTTTCTTTAAAAATTAGTTTTTTGTTTTGTTTATTTTAATAGGTACTTATTCTAATATGAACTTACTAGACTATTCTATGGAAGGTATCTTCCATTGAGTAGTATAGTCTTGTTGAGTAAACATGTTAACTTTGAATCAAAGATTTAAGTTTCTTTAGGTTTAGATCCTACTTTTACCATGCTACTTTTTAGCAAGCAGGGAACACAAAATAATTTTAATTCATAAACAATGAATGAAAATCTCTATGTTTATGTTTGGAATGTAGACATATTTTGGTCAAAACATAGTTCAATCTTATTTTCCTTTCATATTACACTCTAATGTTTTCATACACTCTAATATTTTTACTGCTCTCTTTAACAAATATTAGCCAGAGTTTGTTTCTAGTTAAGACCAAGTGTTTATGCTGAGCAATCATATATATATTCAACCACTTCCTTAAAATATTGACTTACTCAATACTGGATCCTCATCTTCCCACTTCTAAGCCAGGTTCTGACCCCATTAGATCTAGGGTACATCAACTAGACACTTGAACTTCAATTATGATTACTCTCTTTTCTTACAACCAATCAATCTTTATGTTATTCTTGTCTTTTAGATCTGTTTTGAAATTTATCTTTATTTACATTAATAATAATTATCATACATTCTGCTTCATTCCCTTATGCAAAGTTCCAGACATCTCACTCACGGCATGGCTTCTTCCCCTGCCTGAAATGCTATTCCCCAGCTTTCTTCAACAGATTATTAAGTAGATTTGAAGTCCATACTCTTCTAACTCTGTCACTGATTTATTGTATGTCATCTGAAATTTTACTTATCTTGTTCTAGCCAAGTAACCACATCTGTTAAGTATGTACTTTTGAAAAAGTAGAGAAATAAAAAAGATTCATTACTCATAGATTTTTGGAGGATCAAAAGAGAAGTACATATAGCAAAATAATTAACATACAGTATACAACCAAATATTTATTATTAATAAAGTCACTGGCACAACGTAAGTATTGTCTCCACCGTGGACCTTCCATTTAGCCTCCAGATCAGTAACACTGCTTCTTTCTGGGCTCCCATATGATCTTGTGCCTATTTCTTATATCACATACTACAATCTACTGGATTTTATTTCGGCATGCCACTGCATTCTAAATTCTTTGGGAGTATAAATTCTGTCATAATCATCATCATGCATTTAAAGTAACTCCTGGTTCAAAAGAAGTATACAATATTTATTGACTATAATTAAAAACAATAATGTCATCAAGAAATTGTGAATAATTTTATTAATATATCAAAATATGAATGAAAATATGAATAAATCATTGACTAAATTAATATTTATTTTAAAAACTTTAGCTATACATATATATAAGCGAAAGAAATAATTATAATGGTAATTATTGTCAGCTCCAATTTACAAGTTAGAGTCTTAGGATTCAAAGGGTTTGCATGCCCATATCATAATATCAGAGTTATGAATCAACTATAATTTTCAACATCAAATTAAAATCTCATATTATGAAAAATACTGTTATACATTAAAGCCAAATGATTGGAAAAATTGGTAATTTCTCTTCTATTCTGGATCACAAATTTTTAACTAAAATCTGAAAATAGCCTCTGTAAATATTCCACGAGTCTATGTATAATAATGTGTATGTGCAGTTTTCTGGTAATACTGGTAGTGTGCATAGGTTTTATCATAGTCACAAAACAATTCATATATTGGAAAAGAATTTTAGGCCACACTTTAGATGATAGTTTTTTCCTTACTCAAGTATTTGAATATAATTGTATACCCTATTTTTACCACTCTTTATTCATCATCAAATTATGCATAAAATCAGTATACAATGATAGGAATATATTAGACAACTTAAATTTGCATTTCGTAAATACAATAAAAAACATTAATTTGATATCAGTTTTTGTAAGTGGTATTTATTCATAAATGTTACTTGGATTACCAAGCAGTTAGTAACTTTCAATGAAATTATTTGTCCAATGAAACAAGCCAATTAGTTTCTTAGAACACTTATTTACAAAAAAAGATACATTAATTACATACTGTACTATTTACTAAGCCATATCCCTTGGAAATTTATTTGAAAGGGGAGGAAGGGGACAAAAAAGAATTATTGGGGGTTGGGAATTTAGCTCAGTGGTAGAGCACTTGCCTAGCACACACAAGGCTCTCCAGTAGCAACCCCCCAAAAATTAATTATAAAGTGTTATACACATAAACCAACTCTTCACAAGGAGTGCAATCATTATATACTGCAAATATGTAATAATAAAAAAATTAAAAACAAGAAATTTGTTTGATGGCATTTTGCTAGTTCGTGGTTTTATGTGGATATTGGTAAACAATATAATTATCTATTTCACAAAATATTTTACTGGGAGAGGCAGAGTTGGCTGGCCTCAAAAAAGTCCCTTTAATTATGGATATACTTTTTAAATTTTGATTCAGGTAGATAATTCAGATATAAAACTCAAAAATGATAATTCTATGAAAAATGTGGTTACAGCACCTAAGCAAAATGTTTCTTTCTTCAGTAAAAAGCACTATGTGCATTTATTTGGCCACCATGTATCCATGGAAGGTCCTTTACATACCTCTTCCCTTCCTTATATGTGAGAAGTCAGCAATGACACTTTTTTTGATTAGTAACTCTTTCTTTTTCTTTTTTGTTTCTTAAATATCTCCCTTCCTTGAGTTGGCTGCTATGATAAGTAATATTTATTAGGGCCACACACATTTCCAACACCTTACTAATTTGTTTTCATGTTATAAATGCTAGAGAGTTTAAAAACTAAACCTCTCAGACTCCCTCGCAGATTAGGGCCTCACAATTCATCCATTTCTTCCCCTAAAAGAGGAAACAACATGGAAGAATTGGAAAGAGAAGGGAGCCTGGGGAGTTCTGAGCCTGGCAAACACTGGGATGAAGTCTCTTGGCATTTCTGGGGTCTCTGCTGTGGAGATGTTTTTGGTCCACAGTCTGTAGAGTCTGAGGAACTGTGTGACAGATGGTGAGGGTCTCAGAGTGCCTGTCTCAGACAAGAACATGAGCCTGCACCCAAATGTAAATTAACATGCAGCTCCTTTTATTAAGACATCTCTCTAAGAAAATATTTTCATTTAACTAAATATTGTGCCTAAAGACACAGTTGATTCCCAATATAGTGAGAGTACTTTTTCTCAGCCCAGACCAATACTAGCACGCAGATTGGAATTTGGCCCACAATCTACCCCTTGCATAATTCTACCATAGAATAATTTCATGGCGTGTTGGCCATTTTTCCTCTTTTTATTTGCCATATATGATTTCTGGGTGTGTACTGTCTAAACCTTACTCTTTAATTCTTTTCCATATTCTTCAAACTATACTATACCTTTTAATGAACTCCCTTTTCATATTTTAGCTAAAATGGAGTCTGTTTTCCACAACTAACACAGTCTTTACATGGAAATTTGTCCCTGATATTACCCTATGGTTGTGGAAACAATCATATTTTAACCCACACTGTTATCATTAATGCAGGTTTCAGCCTGCATTCTGCATACAATTTTAGGCCTCGAATTGTTTTTGAATTAATCCTATATTTCCTCCTATGGCTACTTCAGCTTAATACTTCTTTTGTTTGTGCTAATAATCCTTTGACGAATAATGAGTTATAAAATTTCCTTCAGCCTATCCTGTCTTGCCTAACTTTATATACTTTCCCTAAAGCCTGGGAGAGGCAATTGTTCTGTAATATTATAGCTAAAATAACCATGGTTATATACTGTTTGTGAAGAATTATATTCCTATGACACTATTCATAATACGTATCTAAAAGAACACAAAATTATGAAACTTCAAAGCAAGCTAGGAAAACATAAAAGCCCAGATGAAGTCAGGCACTCCGTAATTAGCTCATCAAAGAAAAAAATTAGGATTTCCCTAAGCCACCAGCCCAAGGAAACTCTCTCAACAGCTTTTTCTTTTCTTCTGTGAGCCCTGAAAGTATGTGATTTCCTAGGGCTTTTCTCAACTTAAAAATGTTAGATTCTGACTTTTTCAATCATATTAACTATAAAATACACCTGAAGTTTGTAGCATTGGAGGAATTCTCCATGGGAGATTTAATCTCTCTAATGGAACTCCACTGGGATTCATGCAGGACTTACCTAGACAAGTCCACTTTCTCATTATCCTAGCAAACACTTGTGAGTAAATGTAAAGTGCTGAAAAGTACCAGCCAACATAGAGTTCATAACTGTTTAGTTATAAAAAGAGAATTGGAGGCATTCCAAAAAATTTAGAAATGGTATAAAAGGACAATTATGAGTGGAGTCTAAATATACAAGATACTAAGCTGGTCATAGCCTTTATATAAAAATTAAGCCAAAGAAGTTTCCCCTGTTCCCTCAGGGGTGACTACAAAGATCTGTATAATTTTAAATACATTCCAATTATAAATAAGATCTAGCATTGTTGAAAAATTAAGTAATTTGGATTTGAGTGAAACAAAAATTGACCATCCTTTGTAACTTCTCTTCCATTCGTCAGATTATCTAGTCTTAACATGAAGCCACGTCTCCTTTAACCCCTCCTTCTGCTGGAAATACAGAGTTACCAAATATCTCACATGCTCCACCTCATTTCTTGGCCTTTTTGAAGTTTTAAGTACATTTGACTAATGTTCTCCATGAAATCTAAGTAGAAGTCGTATGTGTCCTTTTCAAGCAACAGCATCGAATATCGAAGCTCTGTATAATTCTTCAGTCCCTTGTTTTCTCCTGTCGGGAGTAAGCAACTGAAATTGTGCTGAACAGAACAGACGACTGAAGCCAGCAGCAATGCGGGGTCACCAAGAGGAGAACTGCCCACTGAAGTCATCCAGACTCACAACGAACTCACAAGAGTGAGGCCTAAATTATTGCTGCCTTAGTCTCTGGAACACAAAGATTGTACGTCACAGGAGAATGGCTTTCCTATCCTGACTAGTATATCTATGTAGATAACATATGCACTAAATAAACAAACAAGATTAATTTTTTTAGACTTTTTAAGGTTAGGATGATGGTATAAATGCTAATTTACAATTTATTTTCATATATAGCAGTGTCTTGTGGTTTCCCAAAGGAGAATTTAATAGATTTAATATTAACAAAGCATATAATGAACAGCTGATACTCAGGCAATGTATTTAATAATAGATACATACTTAAAATGGTCTCATATAATTCATCCAATCATACTTTCTAGAATTAATTATGTTAAAATAAACACTATGGTTCACATTAAAATTCAAGTTTATTTTAAAGATTTATTTTCCCCATTTATGATCACTATCAAAGTGTAATTCTTCCTATCAAATTTGTTTCGTGCAAAACAGTAGGAGTTTCCAAAAATGTACCCTGCCCATTTATGCTACTGGTACTCAGAATGAGGTCTCTTCCCAGACTATCTAGGATATAGAGGCAACCCAAGTAGCAGGGGGAAAATAGCAAGTGCCAAGAAATTGGAGCCTATCCACAAGAAGAAAACTCCAAATTAAAAAATCTAATCATTGTATCAAGATTCAATTCTCACTGACTCATGTTTTAGAAAATATTTTCATAAGAAAAATGAAGATTTCTATCCCTTAATCTTATGAGAATCTAAAGACTGTTCAAATAAATATGGATGGAACTTGCTCAATTATGCGAGAATGCTTGATAGGTTGCTGCCCAAGTAACTGTTAGTTTTAAGGTGAATTGGGCTCAGCCAGTAACTCGTTTGTCTTTCCACACAAGTGATTCTTCAAGAAGTAGAAGTAAGGAGCACAAAACTCGCAGTCACCCGTCCAACCAGTTTTGTTAAGTGGCCGTATTCATACCTGACATTCAAGTGACTTCAACAAACATCACTGTAATTTCCAGTGAACTTGACCTTAAGAAACGGGCAGCATGAGGATTATTTCTTGTATTGTTCAATAGACTCTGCATTGTAAAGTCACCCAGACTGTAAAAGTAACAGGATGTTACAGTGTCATTTTCGTATCCTGTTTGTACAATGATCAAACATTTCACAGCCAGCTTAGAGATTTTCTTTCTTTGGTGCATTAATTCCCAAGAATGATTACTTTATTTCAAGCGATGATAATTTATATCTCTTGTCTTTTCCATGACGTTAGAATGGGCTATAGTTCTGCCAACACAAAACATTGTACTTTCTCTAGGCTCATACAAATGAATTTTGAGCCACCTCTGCCAACTTTCTACACTCTCCAAAAACCTACTGAACAAAGAATTCTTATTCAAAGAGATAAAGAAAAAAAAAAAAGGAAAAAAAACAAAGTTCACCATTTGGGGAAGGAAGGCCAAGGGAGTACCTAAGTGAAAACCAACCATAATTTATTGAAAACAGAGCGTCCTTTCACTGACCTCACCTGAGGAAATTCACATATTCCAGTTGGGACAGTTAATTAAGTGAACTGACAGCAGCTTTAGTCTATTTCCCAATAAAAACTAAGACCTCTTTGTTAAAAGAAAACCACACTCTCTCCATTGTTTCATAAATACTGCAAAACTGTGAATTCAACCAAGTTAAATTGACAAACAGTACTATGCACAACAAAATTGCATTGAACTTTATTTAATATCCCCCCAAATAGTTTGTCATTTGTAAAATAATATAATTCTTTCCCACATGTCCTTATTAAGGAGTGAGGACCAATTTTAAGCAGAAGTGATAAAATCACCGCTTTTCAAATTATGCCTCAGATTCCAACGACACTGGCCTCACCGGAGAGTTTGTGCGAAATGCAGAATCTCAGATGTTGGCACCGCGCCTGTGGAATCAGAATCCACACTGCGACAGAATCACCATGTGATTTACAAATCACCTTAAGGTTTGCGAAGCCCTGGAATAAAGGACCACTTGTCAATGTCCACAGCTGATGGCCTTTGTGTGCACTGGATCAGTGGCCAAGGTTCTCACCGAAGGCCTCTCCAAAGGACGTTAATTAACTCACCCGAGACATGGACAGTCACCATATGTTAAGACACTCTTCTAGACTTTGCTCAAAACCGATTTTTTTCCCTTTTTTAGACTAGAAGGCTTAAATCCTAATATCTTTAGGTAGTATAAAGCACATGATTTCTACAGAAAATTCTGATGATGCTTTATTCTTGTTAGTTCTTTGGCGAAGCAGCATTATTTATATAAATAACCAAACCTCACTTTCCATAATTAATTATGAATGGTCTATGCATTGTATCACATCTTTTCTCTTTACCTGTCCACAGTGGGTAAAATGGTAATATTAACTAAGTAGCCATGAACCTAACAGAATTTTAGTTATAAAAGTATTTTCCTCTGGGTAGTGGCTACCAGGTTCATCCCTGGGGAACGAAGATTAAAACAATTAGTCACAGAGAACTAATTAGAAAACAATTGCAAAATTATGCTTTGTAGAGGAGATGATTAGTTGTAGGACAAAACTATGCAGGTATGTAAATTATAATTTACCTTATTTGTCACCTTTAAACCTTGGTCTCACATTTCTAAAAGACATTTTACATGAGGTTTTGTGTAGTTAAAATTTTAAGAAATGCTGGACCAAGTACATGGTACCAGTCATTTACACGTGGCACACAAAATTTGTATAAAATTGTTAACAAATCACTTAGTATCTAAGTTTTTAGTAATGAGCTAACTCATTCATAATTCTCAGTATCTAACTTCAAGAAAAGTCATGATGCATCTCCTGGGGAAAAAATAATTCTATCTGTACATACACACACATACATACATATGTGTAAGTATACATATGCATTAATCACACATTGTATATACATATACATTATTCTGATTAAACTACATTGGTGATTATGCTGGCAATTAAAGGAAGAATTAGCTATTTCTGAATTATGAATCCTAGATATTAAAATGTGTAATAGCTGAATAAAGAATGTACGGAATAGCATTCATTTTCCCACAACTGCTCACAATGCCTGTGGATATTTCTTTCATTCCAGCTACTGAATCCTCAAGAATCGTACGTTCAGAAATTTGGTCACATTTGAAATCACAACAAACATGCATTCAGCATTTACTATAAGCACACGAGGAACAAATAGATTTTAAAATAGACACATTGCCATAACATACTAAGTACTCCCCCAGACCGTTATTAACATATGCAAAAATGGAGATCAGTAACGTGAAGAAGATTGAATTTGGTGGTAGTATATTTATGTATCGGTTTTGGTGGTGAGAACAAAAAGTTCCATAAATTTCATGGAAGCCAGACTAATAATTAGGCACCAACTAAGCTCCTCTAGATGACAGCAACTTGACGGAACTTCTGAACGCTGTATTTTCCAATCCCAGAATTCCAAGCTTCCCTCAACTCCATGGGAGGTCTGTTAGCAGAGATACTGTGCCTGCCTGGCTTCTGTCTTTCACAGTAGACTCAGCTTTGTGCTTTTTATTTTAAAAATCGGGTGATGGTCTCCTTGTGTTTTGACAGAAGATCACACGTCAGATAAGGAGATGAGCAATTTCCGGGCTTCTCGGGGTCTCCCTGCCACAGTATTCCTGCTTTCTACTGAGTGACAGAATTCTCCCCTCATCAAGAGAACATCGAGTTGAGCATATCCTGGGGGCCTGTTAGAAATGCAGATTCTTGAGCCCTTCCCAGCTTTGCTAGACTAGCTATTTCTTTAACAAGCTCTGAACGTGATTTTTATACATGCTGAAGTTAGAGAAACGCTATAGGGGCTTCAGAGCCTATAGAGCAGTGAGCCAAAATTCAAATCCTGGAATAAGCACCTCCTAAATACTTCACCTTGCTAAACTGACTTAATTGTGCTCTGCCTCAGCTTTCTGCATAAGTAAGGGAGACTGTAACACATATCATCCAGGGTTATTGAGGAGATTAAACGTAAGGATTTTGAGGGATTTAACCTGGAACATCATAAGTGCTGTATGTTTTCTAACTGTATTTATTATATTGTTTATCGTCATTTATTAAAACTATGCATGTGAAACTTCATAAATCCACCGATCATATATACACAAGTATATGCAAGGAAAATAGATAGTATTTTGTGTAGCTAATTGTTCTGATTGGTGAGCAGCTACAGTTAAACAAATCACTTAAATGCTAATAACAACAAATAAAAATACACTCTCTTGATGTAAGATAACCATTCATCTGTAGTAACGTGGACTAATACTTTTCAAATTATCCATCATGAAGAAGAGGTTTATAGCTTGCTCTTTTCAATCTGTCTCGGATCAATGTAAGTAAGCAGCTCAAGCAGCAAGTAACTCACACAAAAATTAAATAAAACAGAAATTGTTTTTACTCCATTTCATGAGATGAGTTCACTGATCTTGCTTTTTGAATATCAAATTGTTCTGTATATTTCTAAATGTTCACTTTGAAATTTTCCAACAATTTCTTCAGAGGTTAGGAATAAACAGCTTATAGATCACAGTTTGAGTAGCACCGAAACAGACAATAAAGATAATTGGTCTCAGAGAACAATATCATTGGCCTTTCCCATACTGTCAGCTAAGGTGCATACACACATGTAGATATATACAGTTAGCTCTAACTCAGAATTATGTAAAAAAAGGTAAAATTGTTAAAAAAAAAAAATAAGAGCATACTACTTTCCACATAACAAACATTTTATATCAGAGTTAAGTATTAAAATGGAATTATTGGTATATCTTTGAATGTAAGTATAAAATCTCTAGTATAGTGTGGAGTACTGGCTTTAGGAAATTAAATGAGATACTTGCTCAGGACACTTGCAATGGAAAGAAACAAACTGCATAGTAGTACTTATTTCATGACTGTGTGTTTTCACTAAACTCAAGGCAGTTTATCATGTTTCATTTTTTAATCTGACCATGGATTAAAACTTTTGAAGTATTTTTTTTCTAGTTTGTCACTTAAATATATCTTGAAAGTTTGAATGTTTGAGAGGTAAAACACTTTTAAATGTGATTGTGTTCAATACATCAATGATATAAAATAGTAAGCATACTTTAGTAATTTAAATAATAACCTACTATTAACAATATGAATTTCACCAACATTTCTTATGTTACCCTGTTATATAACTAATATGTTGTTAAAATAAATAGTTATATTTAATGATTAGCATGTACAATATAAAACAACCAAAGAACTCTGCACATCCACTGAGGCCAGACAACATGGTAATAGGGGTCCTGCTTATCCTGCTTTGGAAAGGGTGACCTCAAAAGTATAACTGGCCACTTCAGTAGTCAGAGTCCTGCCAGCAGCAGAGATGCTCAGAGGCCTGGACAGCCGCTGGACTCGCAGGGTGGGCTTCGCATGCGCCGTCCCTCCTCCACGCCCATTGCTGGTTCGCAGTTTACCACTATTTAACACGCTGCCGACATCTCTAAAACTCAGACTTGTGCATTAATTCATCTTTATATAAACATTGGTCGGCTTTTTTGTCATCCTCTTTCATATATCTTTTATTTCAAACGAGTCTTGAATATAATATGCTGAGTGCAAAGAAAGGAGACCGATTGAAAGATGATATCTAAGGCGAGATTATAGAATTGCGGTGTCACAATACAGCTCTGCCATGTAAGGGTTTGATCTTAAGAATTCACAGGACTTACTTATCCACACATACTGAAGAGTTAAATCAAGGAAGGTGGGGTGCAGCTCAATGGGAGAGCGCTTTCCTAGCGCACATGGGGCTCCCAGTTCAATCGCCAGCACCAAAAATAAATAATAAATAAATAAAATCAATTCTACCATTAAGCAATATTCTGAACATACCTTGAAATTTCTATGGCCAAATTAATTCTTAAAACAGACTATCTGGAGGTGACTTATTTCCTTATAACTAAATGAACTTCATTCTCTAGTTTTCATTTCTGCTGATTTTGAGAAATTTAATCCTGCTTATTAATGAACAGAGCTGCATCTGGGTTTTTTTTTTGTTTTGTTTTTTTTTTTTTTAGATTAGTGGGATCTTTTTTGTTTTTTAATTTTTTTATTATTTTTTACCAAGAACATGTATTGGTACATTGCATACATAATGATCATAATCAACATGGTTATTTTGTACCCCCGTCTCTGGCCATTTTAGATTTTCTTGCCTTCAGATTCTTTGTCTTTCTTCTTCTTCCCCTGTTCACTGAGGTGATCTAATCTGCCCGGATTTTTCTGTTGTCCCGGCATAGGAAGACAGCATCTTTCCCGAGAGACACACTTCCGGCTGGCACAGAGACGGTGGTGGAATCAATCAGGATAGGTTAGAGGGCACCATCAGCCCAAAGTCAAGGTATTTAAAAAAACAAAATTTTATTTTTTCTCCTGCTGCATGATCAAAATGGGCCTATAGATGACTTTGTGCCAGGTGCCCTTTCACTGGCCTTGTCTTTCATCATCTTTTGATGGTGACATTTAAACATATTTTCACAACTACCATAGCCAGGGAGGTGAGTGATGAGGATTTGTACACCAACAATAAGTGTTTCTCCACAAGTGACACATTTCACCAATTATATTTCACTGTCCAAACAAAGCTAAATGCCACATTTAACTTCAAAGGGACAAGAAAGTGCCATTTTTCCTAGTGGCCCAAAAGGCAGAAAACAAATTGTAAGGGAACAACGTGGATTTCTGGTATGAAAGTCCTGCCAAAGTTTCAGAGTCACCTTGTGTACTTATCACAGGCCTTGCTGAAGAATAAACATGTCCTGCATGCTCTGCCACCCCTCACTCATCAGAGACTCTCCTCTGTGGTCCCAGTGACCAGGCTCGCTGGCCTCAGCTGCTGCCCTGCAGTCCCATGCTGGGCTTTTCTTTGGGACGTGCGGGAGTGGGGCTGTAAGCATGACAGCAAGCACAGCTTTCAGCCCCGAAGCCGCCCCACTTTCAATAAAATTTCAGCGGACAGCAGTGGAATTGCATCTTCGGAAGGAATAAAACATAAAATCTTTCTACATATGTTGACCTGTGTTTGTGCTCTGCTCCAAGACTCACGTGGCTGTCATCCCTACTGGTGGAAGTTTTATGTGCCTTGGGGTAGAAATCAAGGGTCTGATAGCCTTGCATGTTGGTCTTCTGCATTATCTGCTATATAGTTTAAACTTCGCATTATCAGGCCCCAGGATTTAGTTTTATATATTACCCTAGAGTTTTAGAGGGAACAAGAAACAAAAAGGGAAACAAAACCTACACTTTTAACCACCTGATCGCTACAGAAAAAAGAATAAGAACATACTGGTTTCATCTCTATGTTTTTCAAATATATATATATATATATATATATATATATATATATGAAAATTCATTATGTATCTACATTATGGTTCAGCAGAACATTTTTAAAATTCCATCAAGGCATTCAGTGATTTATTTTTCATAAGTTCTGTTGCTCGCCCAAAGATCCTCCGGAAACATTGCCCAAGTGAGGAAAGGAGACTATTTCATCATAGATAATGAGGAAACTGAAGCAAGGGACGACTCTGGACAACCTTTTAACACCTCAAAATTAAATAGATAAATAGATAGACCTTCAAATAGAAATCAGAATGGAATTCAAATTTAGTACCCCTAAATACTAAAAGAAAAGAATTTTTTAAGCCCCCAGGTATCTGCAAAATTTGTAGTGCTACCAACATCTCAAAGAGTTTGTGGAATAATCAAACTTTACAGAATGACCTGAAAAACACGAGACCAGGATATTTTAGAATCCACAGAAAGAAATCAGAGATTGATTTCACTTATTTATTGTTATGAACTAATTTATAACCCCAAGATTTACATGTTGAAGTCCCAGCTCCAGTACCTCAGAATGTGACTGTATTTTGGAAATTGGGCTTCTAAAGGTTTAGTTAATGTCAAATGAGGCCATTTGGGTGAGCCAAACTCAGTACTACTGCTCTTCTAGCAAAATGGAAGACATTACAATCTAAACTTGATAAACAAAAGACTGTAGCAATGCACCACGAGAAGATGCACATCGACAAGGAGGGAGGTATCAGCAAAAATCCAGCCTGCGGATAGCTGGGTCTTGGATTTCCAGGTTCCAGAATTGTGCGAAAATAAATTTCTGTTGCTTAACTTACTTGGTCTATAGTACTTTCTTACAGTAACTCTAGCAAATTATATACATATTTTCCTTACTAAGGAGCCGGAGATTATGTGAGAGGAGAAAGAAGAGTGTGAATTTATTTAATCACACGGAAAACAAATAAAACAAACATTTAGAGTGTGTGAGTTTTACTAGTGTGGGTTTCAATTGTCTTCATACTTGTACCCTCTGAGTCCCCGAAGTCCTTCAAGTTGAGACGGACTGGTCCATAAAATTATACCTGAGGTCAGAGACCATTTTTGAAACATCACCCAGTAAATACACCACATCATAATTAGGTATTAGGATATACAATAATTTGGTAAAGAATAATATGCGTTCTGTACATTTCCCCTATTTTGACTGAATTCGTGCAGTATCTACACATTCCTAAATTAATTTAGAGTCTCTACTCTAAATTCATTTCCTTGCTGATTTCAATCCCTCTGCCCCTCTCGTACTCTGGCTACAGAACCCTACTATTAGTTGTTCCAAGGTTTATTCTTTTCTTTATTCCATAATCCTTAAAGTTTATTCCACTTGCCTGATTCTCAGTAAGACAAGACTTTTAGAACACACTTCTCTTCCCTTCCTTTCTGCTTTCCTGCTTTCTCAGTGAGCCCACTGGGACATTTTCGACTTCTCTTGCTCCCTCACATTCTCCTGACTCCTAGGTTTTACTGGAGTCACTTGGTGACTGTTAGAACCGATTTTTCATTAAGTATTTCAGAATTAGGTAGTGCTCCTATCCTCATTTATTGAATTCACATATATTAAATTTCTTTGATTGTCACTATTCCCTCTTCCTACATCTTATGATCTCTCTTATAGTTCATTGTTTTTGTTTATGGTCTTCCTTCAAGTATTTCCCTTAGATACTATACTTGGATGTAGTCTCTCTCTCTCTCTCTCTCTTTCCTTCTCTCAAATATAAATATACAAATATATATCATACACACATATGTGTATATAGTACATATATGTATTTATTTATCAACCTGAAATGTTTTATATTAACAAGAAAACAATTGACCTAGTATAACAATCTTTACTTGCTGTGTTTTTTCTTGATTATTAAATGGTCTCTATGTATTAGCTTCCAGTGTCAAATAATAAAGCATATGCCAATGTGATTATTTTTCCTTTTTTGATAACTTGGTTTTTTGAGCTGGAAACATGAATTTTTTCTCTTAGTCTTGGAGTCCACGCATTTTGCAAGGATGTACTTGCTTGTTTTTATCTTCTAATTAAATCAACTCTGATCTTAGTCAGCTCTTTTTATCCAGACTCAAATATTTCCTTAGTTCAGGAAAATTTACATCCAGAGTTATTTAGGACCCCACCACCACTGATGTGATTCTTTTTTTCTTCACGCCCTCTCTTTATTTCACTCTTCCATGCTTTGACATATTTCTTGTACTTAAATCCTCTAGTCATAAATGCTGGTCCCGGCAGTAACCATTCTTCCTTTTAAAGCATCTACTTGATTTGTCAGTTCCAAAATCAGGAATTTGGTGTGTGTGGAGAGGGGGAAAGTGGGGCGATGCATCCATATATCTTCCAATGTCTCCTTTCTTCCTTTTTTTTAACTTCAGTTCATTTTCTCATATATCATGGGGCACTTACCCTAAATTTTAGTCTGATCTTTCTCTTTCTGGCTGCCATGTCCTTTAAAAGGGCGGTTTGTTTCTCAGGCCCCTCTCTGCCTGGAATTGTTTAGGGGAGGGCCTCACCAGCTGGTGAAAGATGGGGGCTATCTCTGCCCTCTGTCTTTATTGGGTATCTCGTCCTGCTTTTCTGTCTCCCCTGCAGTCTCACAGCCTCAGAAACATGGAAGACAGCCAAACTCTAGCTATGGCCTTTAGTGAGTCAGTTGACGAGGGTCACTTAAAATGTGGTTAATTCGTTTTTGTGAAAGATTCAAAGTGTTCCAAAATACAAGTAGGATATCAGAGTTCCTGTGAGCATGATGTATAGCATAATGAAGCAGAAGACAATGATGGCCGCCGTTTGCTTCCCATTCCAGAGGAACCACTTCTCTCTCTTCTTGGTGCCCAAACTCTATTTTTTTTTTTTCAGATGATCACCCTCCCGTGTGATCAGTAAGACCTCTTCTCTGCCATGGATGTCTAATCTTGGCTGTCAACTTGATTGGATTGAGAGACGAGACATCTAGGAAATTAGCAAAATACACTCCGGGTATGCCTGTGAGGGTGTTTTCAGAGATAGTTGGAACAAGTGTCAGTTTACTAAGGTGACAGGATACAACCCAAATGTGGTGGCACCATCAAACAGGCAGAGGTCCTGGAAGAAACAAAAAGCAAAAGAAGGAGGAAGCCAGCCAGTACGTGCAAGCTTAATTTTTCTTGAGTAGGTGGGTCTATTCAATACATGTTCTATTGAGCCTGTTCGTCTAGAGAACCATAACTAAATCCTCCTAATACCCTGGCTGAATTGTGGGTAAACTGATGGTATGAATTCTCTTGCCAGAATCGGGCTGAAACATAAAAAATATAGCTCCATTTTCCAGGGTAGTTAAGCTGTTGGGTGACTTCTACAAAGCATTTCCTCATTGATAAAAATAGATAAATGGGCTGGGGATTTAGCTCGGGGGTTAGAGCACTTGCCTAGCAAGCACAAGGCCCTGAGTTCACTCCACAGCACCAAAAAAAGAAAAAAGAAAAAAATAGATAAATGGCGGAAATATCCTTCTGACTTATTGGATATCATTGCATCTTCTGCAACTGCTTCTTGAGTCAACCAATATTTGTTCCACTATTTTTTGTGAATTATCCAATGACTTGTTTTTTAAGCATTTTGGATTTCCTGAAACTTACAGCTAAAACCAACCTGATACATGTGAGGATAAAAAAAGAGTATGGACTTTGTCGTCAGATCCAAATATGAATGATAACTTTCCAATTTACTTGGCCACATGAAATCTTGTTTTCATCAGTGGTATACCTACTCCTTTGGTTAATATTACGTTGGATGGTTGTTGCATTGTCCCTATAGCTGCCCATATATGTTTGGTAATGATTTATTGTTTTCCAAAGAAGCAGGAGGACCAAGTCCTCACCCAAATGTTGGCTGATGTATGAAACAGATGATATTACACACGCACCATGAGGAGATGATAAAGCTTACTAAGTACACAATGAGTGTGTGGGAAGGACAGTACAGTGTAGCTCCTCAGCAAATTGTAAAATGCCTTGCGAGAGCGAGGAGGGGCACTGGTTTGAAGATTAATAGTGTTTTTTGCTCAGGTTCAGGAAGAGGGTAGAACTTGGTGACTTGAACTTCCCACTGGCACAAGCAGAGAGAATGAAGGCTTTTTATCAATTTTTCCAGACGTGGGGCAAGAAAGGAAGAGGCACAAGTAGGTCATAAAAGCTCTCAGCAGCCAAACGCCAAAACAAGAGTCAGATTTCATTAAAGGTCCTCATTTAATGTCTCCTTAATGCCTCCTTTCTACCATTTGTCATTTTCAATGATGTAATATAAAACAAAAGTTCATTTGCTTGCGGTAGAGGAAATGTGTTCTTGATAGGAAAAAATAATCCATATTCCCATTATTTAACAGTATTTATAAGCATATAAAACATATGAACTCACTTTATATACTGATAGAACATTCCTATTAGATCTCACCTTAGAATGAGATCCAATGTGTAGGTCATCAAAGAGATGATAGAGAGATGAATAAGTGAACAAATGAGTGTGGGAATGCTTTGTTGGTCTCATAGAGTGTCGGTGTTTAATTTTATCGGTCGAAAAAAAGTTGGTTAGAAGCTAAAAGAAAACTGTCTTTTTCACAATGTTCTTTCCTTAGAGATCATTTCAGGCTCCTCCTATATTGCCAGTTAACTGGAATCCTTTGTGAACTTTAATCCAAAGTAGAAGAGCGTGTTCAGAACGCTGATGTTTCTTTCTCCTGTTTATATGTTTAACTGGAGATACTCCACCCAGCACTAGCAGCCACAGCTAACGGTGCTGTCCAGCGGGGACTGTAAACTGCTCCCCGTGTTCTCTCCGGGGCAAAGAGCCAACTTCCACATTCGCTTCCACTCACAATAAAGATCAAAAAGAAGTATCCAGCAACATCATACATGAATGGCAAAAAAATGAGTAGTTATGAGCTTTTGATTTTCAATTGCCCTTGAGAACATACATCTAAAACACTGAAATTTTAAACTATTGGTGACTGGCAGATTTTCACTCCATTTAGAAGGAGGTAAATGTTTATTATAGCATCCCATCTTCTCCCAAGTTGACTAGGCATGTTGCACAATGATTTTACTATATGCTTTCCTCCAAGTTATCGTAAAACCTTGTCAGTCCAATTTTTTGCACATTCTCCTTGCTTTTCATATTAGAGGATTTCATCTTTTCAGTTCACCGCCGTGAGCTTTGGGAACACAAGGGTATATAAAACACGTTCACTCAACTGGCTAACCCTTTACCTCAGGCCGGCTGTCCCCACCAGGCCACTCTCCCCTCCCAATAATAACTCCCCTCAACTACCTCAAAAACGGGTCTGACACCTGCTTTACAGCGGTGAGCAACACACAGGCCCTCTGAAAGGGTTTTTGCAAAGCACAACACAGTCTGTTTCTAATTTTATTAAGGATGAATAATCATTATTTTTACTTCCCGGGCCAATCTGCAGTCCCTCAATTAGTCACCAATTCCACATTTAGCTATGCAGTCTGTGGTCCAAACCTTCTTTCGGTTACAACGGATTACATCACTTGAACACTGAGCTGGAAATTCGCACTTGGCAGCGGCAAGAATAGGCAAAACTCAAGTTGGTGTGAGCATTTAGGAGCCTAAAAAATCTTCTAAACTGTGTGACTTTTCTCTCCCTCCCACAGCACTTACAAGAAAGAGAACTTGATTGAGGGGGAAAAAGCTTAAAAGTAGAAACTGGGAAATTTAGCTCTATGTTACCCACTAATGAGTTACTCAGGTATGTTTAAGCTAATTAAAGTTTCTGTGTCTCTGTGTCTTCAGTTGTAGAATAAGAATATCCTGTTTCTAAAATTAATTTCAGTCCAAAACTTCGAAGTAGCTTTTGTCCTTTTCTCCTAGGTCTTTAACGTGGTATCTCCCACTAGTAAATGTGGGAGAGAATTGGTAACGAGAATAAGACTCTCCTGAGAAACAACATGGACTCTGCCCCAATGCAGCAAACACTAATGTGAGAAACGATGCTTTGCTCTCGAGATTTCCCTATTGAAATACAGCAGAAAAAATTAACACAAGTACCTTCACCTCTGCTCCAGAGTATTCCAACATTTTTCACAGTTTTAGAGACACTGGCAAAGTGTATAAGAGGTCTGGACTACTTTCCTCTGAAAATACTGAATAAAATCCTAAAGCCAATATTTTTTCTCTGCAAGCTTTCATAAAACAGGGTCAAAAATCTCACACGAATATATATGCACAAGCCAGACAAAGAACGGTAAGTTTACACAGATAGTTGGTGATTTTTATGTTGTCATGGGTTTTTGCTTAAGTTAAATCACGGCATGTAGTCATTTGCTTTTGTTTTCTTTATGATTGCTGCAGTTATATAGAATCAGGCAAATGCTTATGACAAAAACTTTCCCTTTCTGTGGTCAATATCAAAAGTCCTGCCACCATTCATTCCCCTTAGTGTAATTAGTTTAAAGTTATCTACACAAATATTTACAGATTTTTGCATACTATAAATAACACTGTCTTCAATTTCCAGAAGTCAATATGAAGAAATGCTAAAGAAGCATCCAAGAATGCTTTATGTTGTCTTAAGTACTTGTGGTTGCTTTATATTATGCAGGCTACCAAGAGTGATGTGCCCTAAACATTTCTGCAGTGACACGCCAAACTGCCATGCTATGGGATCCCTTGCCCTATCTGAAAAATCAGAATTGATGCTGTTTACTGCGATTTCTGGCACACAGCTCTGACAAACACCTATCATTCTTGAAAGTAACCCTTCAGAATATGTTCTGGGCCACTGTACGCTGATCTTCAGCTCTGATCTCTATATCTCAATCATTCCCCAAATACACATTGATCGCCTGTCTATGAGACAAGCATTATTCTCTCTGCAATGAATGTATCAAAGAATCGTAAGATACATTCTTACCCTCAAGAAGCTCCGATTTTATACGGAAAAAAAAATTTAGGTATCTGAAATATTTAAAGAATGATACTAGTGATAATATATAGCCAATCCTAAATTATGTAACTCAAACAGTAAAAGTGTTAAGAATTTGCAAAAGTGAAAAAACAGTAAAGAGCCTTTAACAGCAATCTCACTGATCCAGTTCGATGGAGAGTATTTGTCACGTAAGTGGTTTATTATTTGCTGGGCAGTACATGTGTGTTTCACTCATCTCAGTCAAATAAAACAGAACACTCCAATTCAAGCTTTTCCGCACCAACCAACCTCTCATCGCCTTCCCTCTTCTCTCCTTTTCTTCCTTTAGTCTTTCACTCTTTCTTCTCTAAAAGAGATTAGTCTAAGGCTAGTTCAGTGACCTTTTCTAGAGTAGGTCATGAGGGTAACGTATCCTTTCAAAAATAATTTTAGAACCTTATATTCTTAATTTTCTCATGTCTAGGTCAATTTTTCTTTCATTTACTTAAGATTTCACTAACTCCTAGAGGATAGATTCAACAGTAAGAGCGTGTTGAGGCATCACTACCATATGGCCCATGTGTGAAGTGTTAACTAGTCAGGGAAGTTGGAATAGCCAGATGTCTTGGAATATGAAGGTAGGAGAAAAGGAAAAAAATCAGGGAAAAAAATCTATAAAACAAAACTGTTTAAAATAAGAAGGAAAGAAAGAGAAGGTGATAATTTAGATCAGATGTGCTAACAGGAATGATCCTTTACAAACAAGTAAACAAAAGAAAAGTACAAAGTAGGACTTGGTAATTACTATATGCTTAATTCATATTACTGTATTTCTTTTCAACTCATTATTACCAACCAAAGAGCAGATTATTCTCTATTTTTAAAATTTTGTTTTGTTTTCTAGATAATGTAGGGAATAATATTCTGTCAGTGAAGGGAATGGTATCCTACCTGCACTGTGGTATAGAGAATTTGGCTAAGATACTAGAAACTACTAGAAGCACTTTCTAATGTTATAAAAGAGTTGACTAGATTGAGACACACACACACACACACACACACACACACACACACACACACCCCTCTTAACACCTGAAAGTGACTTAATTTCAAATCCTTATATAGCAAAACCAAATAAAGCAGCAGATATTGTTATTTCTAATACTAAAGTAATTCTGACTTTCTGCTCATACCTACAAGATTACTTTTGCAATAAAATGAAGAATGCTTTCACTTTTATCTTTAAAATATTCCAAGCATACAGAATCAAATAAGTTGGCAGTACTGCTTAATTATTACTATACACTTACAGCAAAGGACAATGAATTATGTTACCATGGATCTGGATATCATAAACCCAGGTGTAAATTTATAATAAGAGTCTGTTGTCATTTGAGGAATCTGAAACTGATATCTAAAAGCATATGTTAAATGAGAGAGAAATAAATAAAGTAAAACAAAAACAAAATATTCTATCTTAAAGAGAATATGCCTACTGATACATATAGAATAAACAGTATATATTCTGTAGAATATACCGATACCTATAGAATAAATAGCATATCATTTGGCTAGTGACTTAATCTCACCTAAAATTCAGTTTTACATACTTACTGAAATAGTATGGCTCTAATAATACAAACTATTAAGTATGATACCTTACGTGAAAAGTTTTAAAGTGTTTTCTAAATTCACATTTAAAGCAAAGAAGTCTTTTAAGAGAACAGTCTTTCTCCTATAAGGGAATAAGCCTTTTCGGCATTTCGTTTTCAAGTTAAAATACAGACACCGCTGTGATATTTCTATAGAAGAATTAAGGAGCCATTTGAGAAGCCACCTACATAAGTATTTCACACTGAAATACACTCAGAGGAAAAAGAGTTGCAGAAGTTATAAAGTCAGATATTTTTCTTTTCCATCATTCCTGCCATCAGCTATCGCTTAGGGAGAAAGCCTTTAACTAGGATTAAAAATATCAAATGTTCTAATAGGTGACATTAAGTGTAATGGAATCTCAAGGTTGAATTAATTTTGTAGCTTCCATTATCGCTCTGCAGATTACTATCTCAATAACTGGCATCAATAGTCAACACAAGAAGACTTGAATAATTGGTGATCAGTCATGACAGTTGGGTGACCTCATCCTTTCCAAAACTTAAAACTTTAGAGATTGTACCGAGAAAAAATAAATAGCTAAACATAGGTTGGCATGAGTTTAATTTGCCTGTTTAAAAGTATAGCCTAATCTTCCATTTCAAATTTTCATTATACTATGCTAATAAGCACATGAGAATTTTATGGGTTTTGTAGTTACTCATTTAGGACTGTTTCATATCACTGAAAAGTAATACATTTAACTACTAGTCAAACAACCTCATAAAATTTTCAGAGATAAGATTTCATAAAACTTGGACAGCGGTAAGGGACGAAAAAAATTTCATCTTAATGAAATTCCAAGACAGGCATCATATTTCTGTGTGAAACAGTTTCACACAGAAGTTACTGAAGAATCTAAATTAGGTTGAGTGCATCTTGGAGCAGAAGCCCACCATGGAGGGGGCTTCAACAAATTCCCTTCTTAAGATCTGCCCTCCATGAAAATAAAAATATTTACACATCTATTTAGTCAGTGACAAACAGAGAGAAAACCATCTGGCCATTTGAATCAGTGCAAATTGCCCAACCACTCTTGTGAAAAGAGAAAGCTAGTCAAATTAAATGCTTATTTTGTTTTGGAGCTAAACAATTGTCCTAAACTGTAATCATAAAATCCACATTTGCAGTATCAAATAAACAAAAGCAAATCAGTGAAGAAAACTTGTTTTTGTGTAGTAATTGGCAGGAGGATTAGCATTTCAGTAGATCCGATTTCCTAAACCCACTCATTCCTGATAACAGCTTCAGCCAGTGAGGTGACACACCAAAGAGCATAAATTATCTAAAGCTGGAGATAAGCAGAGGCCATTTGGGGGTTCTAAGTGCAATATAAATAGATGCAAAACAGTAGGAGAACCAGCCCATTCAAAACCTCCCAAGGATTAGCCATGTGAGCTCTGACTCCTTTACTGTTGTTACGTGTGATTTATCACAGACAGTAACAGAGACTCAGCCTTATCTGCGATAATTCAATGGCTTAATGGCAATACCGTTATCGGGAGGTCATAATTAAGCTTGTTTGATCAGGCTGAGAGCAAGCACCTACACTGTGCTCCAGCCCTAACTATTGCTTTTGGTGTCAGTGCTATAACATAATAAGAACCTCAATGAAAATGGCATCCCTAACTTTGTGCAAACACCGTAACAAGTTATTACTTCTCCATAACACAGAATCTCTCGAATTCTAAGAATAATATGTTCCAAATTTAGAAACTTATCTATAATTTAGAGTTTAAAAATGCTAGATTTGTTTAAAATCAATACAAATCAGGTTGAAACCAATTTGAATGTACTGTAACATTATTTTCAACTAATAAAAGCAAATGACTATTAAAAAGAAAATGAACATTTATTGTGTCCTACAACTGAGCCTTCCTAACGAATGTCACCATCTCTTCAGAAGTGATAGAAATTATAGGCATTGACTGAAGTAGACGTAACAAATTTTGCTAATCTGGAATTAGTGGATGGATATATCATTTAATTTTGAGAACTATTTGAACTATGTAGCATTTCAATAAATTATATCTTGTTACTTTAAAATACTTAGCATAATTTGAAGTAGCTACTATATATTTCCAAAAGGAGGTCATGTCAGATATAATTTAATAGTGTGTTTGAATATAGTGGCTCCAGTTGATAGCAAGTGATAAATATGTTAAAACTCACAGAGAACATTTATCCTCCAACCTATGAAAAGATACACTTGTAGTTATTTTAGATGCAATGCCATTTCTTTAAAATGTGTACCAGTAAATTTTACCTAGCCTAAGTATAATTAGTCGCAAATTCTCGATTAAGGCATTGTAAATGTAGAATATGTTTTAATACTAGACTTCAGGATGATGTCACTTTTGATTCATTTATGGAATTAAATATTACTGAGCATTTTACATCAAACAAAATTGATTTGATAAATATCTGGTCCTAACTCTTTTTATATGAAATACAATATTTTAAGAAATTTCCTCTCTACTTTTGTTAAATAATTTCAAAGAGACCAACTACATCCACAGATAAAGTTAAATGCTCTAGGTTCAAATCATAGTTTTGTCATATACTATCTGACAATAGGCAAATTATTCAGTCTTTAAAAATTTTCTATACCCTCGTTTGTAAAAGGAAAGTAATTATAACACCTGTTGGAACTGTTGTAAGGCTTCAGTTTGAAAATTCATTTGGGTGTTTTGTTGTATTTTTGTCTGGTTTGGTTTGGTTTGGTTTGGTTTTTGTTTTGAGACAGGGTCTTGCCATACAGCCCAGTCTGGACATGGACTTGATATCTGCCTCAGTCTCCCCAGTGCTAAGATTATAGGCGTGCACCATGGCACCAAGCTTCTTGGGGGTGTTTCGAACAATGCCTACCACTTAATTCACAGTGAATATTAACTCTTAGATTACTCCTCCTCCTCTAACTTTCTCATCTTCACCTACCCAAAACCATGAAGTGACTTCTTTATGAATGAGGTTAACAGAAATGTAGGAAAACTGGATATTAAAACAGATCAAATAGAGGAAGTCAAGACAACAGTTAAAAGTAACAAATCAACTCGACTTCATTCTTGGTTTTACTTACTAACAGCCTAGTTCAGAAGCTTGAGGAGTTCTTGTTTTGTTTTGTATTTGGTGATCTGAGGTCTTATGCCTTCTGCCAATAACTATAATTTTCTGGAACAAATTATACAAAGGATACGTATATGTACAATGTTTTATACATATGTTAATATATAAACGCCCATGTGGATCAAAATGTTATCTACTTTTTACTTAATATTAATTAGTAAAAAAATCAATCTTAATAAAATAGAGGATGCAGTATGCTTCAGTCCCAACTCTTCTATATCATACAATGGAATTGTTTACATTGTGGAATATGATTCGCTTTGAAAAACTCTATTCTTGACTAATCCCAAGGAAGAGTTTCAATATGTAGTATCGGAAGATTTAGTCACCTTTGTTCTTAGTAAACAACTTAAGCATCTTGAACATAGGACTGTTTGCATGCACACTGCCGAATCTCAGGTCCCTGTGATGCCAGCTAAGATATGCCAACCTCTGAAGAAAAGAGAAATCACCTCCCTGGAGAGGTCTAATCTGGGATGCAGGAGCCCGGTTGCCATAGGTTAAATGCTTGTGTCCCTCCAAAAGCCAGATGTTTAAACCTAATCCCCAATATAATATTGTTAAAAGCCAGAGCCCTTGGGAGTAGATCCTGACCTCTGCCTTTGTGAGTGAGCCTCATAAAAAAAAAGGGACTTTGTTTGCCTCTTCAGCTATGTGAAGACACAGAGTAGGCACCATCTATGGCTCAGAGCACCCTCATCATTATCTAATACACTCTACAACTATGAGAAATAAGTTTCTGTTGTTTGACAGACAGACACCCAACACAGTAGCATTTTACTACCCCAATCTGAGTGACCCAACACTGGTGTCACTCAAAAGGTAGACAAAAATCCTCACCCTGTTCCGAGATGGGAAGTGTTTTTTGAAACGAATCCTGTTTGGTGTGAGATTCCTATTTTCTATCTGACCTCTTAATTAGAGGCCAATAAGATGCTGTAGGATCAAAATCTTCTGGATTATTCCTTTTTTATGCCCAACAAGAGAAAAGCTTGAGTCAGTGAAAAGTAGGATCAGGAGGAAGATGAAGAGAAAGAGGGAGCAGTGAAAGGAGGGTTCAGCTTGAACTCTAACTAGCTTTTCAAGTGGCACATTTGTAAATGTTACATTAAGGTCATCTTTTCCAACTACCAATTTAATTGCCGCAAACCCTCCCAGTTTTACTATCCAGTTTGTGCTTGAGCACTTTGGTGATACGCAGCACTCAGTCAAATAAAGTAAGTCTCTCTTGCCCTAATGTCTCTTTTTTTATACTATTGCTCATTTTTTCTAATCACTATGGTTTTTGCAGTTCCAATTTATTGACCGAAGTCTTCCATTTCGATTCACAACCTAATCGTCTGCCTAAAAGCATTTTGAATATTTGAAATTATGTAACATATCCCACATATGTCTCCACTTAATGCTAAATCATATATTTTTGAAAGTCCTTACCAATCAAATCAAAACGGTAGGACAAGAGCTAGCCATTAGTAGTTTTTTAAAACTCTCTGAGTGATTCCAATGTACAGAAATGCTTGAAAATTATTTTCCAATGGCCTTAAAATGTCAGATTTTATAATTTTGTTAATAGGTGCAAAATAGTAAGATATTGCTATTCCTAAATTAATTTATGACTAATTAAAAATTAATTTTATGTAAATATCTGTCATGTGTCATTAAAGATAGTTTAAAATTAATTTGAAAATCTTTCATATCCTTATTGTCACTCTACTATCTTTTAAGATTGCATCTTCATATTTTTTCACTGTATTTCTATTTAGTTGCTTTCTTTTAATTTTTATTGGAGAATATTTTATTGCTATCAGTACTTTTAATGATTTTGCAACTGTCTCTTATTTTAGGGTTTTTTTGTTGTTATTTTAAATGAGGCACTTTGGCATCACAAAATTCGATTCATTGCTTATGCTGTTGCGGTATATTTTTAAAGTCCTTCCTACCTCCAAAGAACATTTATTTCTTCATGATAATGTTGACCAATTAATGAACATAATGTAATTCTCTATTTAGTCAAGTTCTTTCAGTGTATATTTTAATTGATTTGTGTTAGATTCATTGCCAAACATTTACTGTCCTTGTTTTATTACATTATCTTAGATTGTTGCTGATGTAGGAAGACAGTACACACTTTCAGCTACTTTCACAATGCAGAAATCTTGCTAAAGTCTTACTAGTTTTAAAATATTTTCTCGTTATCCCTTTTCTAGGTAAATTACCAAATTATCTGGAAATAATCACAATGTCATCTTTTCTGTCTGACACGGTTTACCATGCTACCTTTATCACAAACTTCCACAGTAAATTTTTCAGTACAGGCAACACTGAGAATCCTTGTATTCTTTTAAAAATTAAAAATAATATTTCCGAAATTCCTCATATCCTTACTTTGGCTTTTGGATAACAAATTTTATCAGGTTAAAAAATCCCCATCTATTCTTGCTTTCCATGAATTTTTATCATAAATAAGATTTAAAATTTTAAAATGATTTCTGCCTAAGTAACAATGTATGTAATGTTCCCTCATCAGTGCGGTGGGAAATATTGAGCGATGTTTTTATTTAACTAGCTTGGCTTTTCTGAGGTAAATTTTACTTAATTATAATGAATTATTTTGTTAATACCTTGTGGTTTTTGATCAGATAATGATAAGTTAAAATTTTCTGTGTCTCTATTACTTTGTAATGTGCATATAATTATGCTTCCTTATGTAGTTTTAGGCCCAGAGTAGTAGATAATTAAATGACTGAACATTTTTCCCAGTTTAATACATTAATTTTATTTATTTATTTATTTACTTTTGGGGGAGCTGGGGATCAAACTCAGGGCCTTGTGCTTGCTAGGCAAGTCCTCTACCACTTGAGCTAAATCCCCAACCCCTGTACATTAATTTGTTTTAGAGAAGAATATTTCAAAAGAAACAAACTGCTCTTGACTTTTTCTTTTTGTTTGTTTCAGTACTGAGGATTGAACCAAGGGTATGATAGTAGGCAAGTACTCTACAGTGAGCTACATCCCCAGCCTTTTTTTAAGTTTTACTTTTTCTTTCCTTCTTTCTCTCTTTTTTTTTTTTTTTCTTAGACAGGGTCAAAATTGCAATCATCCTGCCTCAGCCTCCCAAGTAGCTGAGATTACAATGCAGTCAGCTATCTTTGACATTTTGATAGTATTTACCTGTAATAATTTTTAGGTTTTACTGTCTGAAAATAATGCATTTTACCACTTTCAAATTTGTTTATTGTTTATAAACATATTTAAAATTGTGGTTTTTCTCTTGTACCGATTTGAGCATCTTATTATTTCCCAAAAATATATTCATATTTTCACATTCACTGACATACTTGTACTTAATTTTCTAAGATTTTTATGTAACTATTTTACATCAGGTTGTTTCCTCTGTTTGTTCAGTATGTGGTCCATTAAGTCTGCTTTGCGAGGTGCTTAGCAAACTAAATCAGCTTCATGGGGCACTTCATGGACTTCCTAACAGCTCTTTCACGATGTCCTTTCCAGTGAAGCTGATGGCACTTGGTTATGGCCCGCATTCTGCAGTAGTGTCACCCCGTCCTGGCCCTCAGCCACCACTTATGTGGCATATTAAGGGGCATTCCATTTTAGGACAGGGGAGTCCCTTTGTGTGGGTGGGTAGTTCTCAGGAATATGACAAATATATTTTCACCAGATTTCTCAAAATCCTTTAGAGTATCAAGCGGAAATTTTACTTGAAATGAATAATAGCATTTGCCCTGTCTGGCGTGGCCCATGTTTCTACTTATCAAATAATTTGGCCTGATATGCTGATGCGTAGACATGAGCAACTCCACCTTTTCTCCTTCCACTACTGCTGTCTTCGGTGAAGATGTGGTATGTGCACGTTTGATGGAGTGGGGATCTTGTGTCCAGTCTGGCAAAACTTGAACACAGACAAAGATTTCACTTAGACCCTATGAAACCTGCTAGAAATCAAGCAGAACCACATTATCTGATTCTGGTCTATAATCTCTGGATGAAAATTTCTAACCTCACTAAGAATACAGGCACTTTACCATTTTTGTGTCTTCTTTGTGGGGGAGGGTGCTGCACTGGGGATTGAACTCAGGGCCTTGGGCTTGCTAGGCTTCTTACCCTACTTTCTGATAAGTGCTTAAGAGATTTCTTTGGGAAATTGATTCTCCTTTCTGATACACTTACAAATCTCTTTCAAGCTGATAAACTATTCATCCTCAGTTGCTAAACTGTAACTTATTTTTTGAGGTCATGTACTCAGACTATGCCATTAAGGTTATCTTCTATTGGTGTTAGATATTTGCCTCTGACACAGCACCCTTATAATGCTTGCTAACTTTCAAATATCCTTTTCTTCTGACATTGATTTGACTTTTAGAATATAGTCTCCGTGGCCACATTGTATGCATGTTTCCAAAAATCAATATTTCCATCAGAGTATCAGCCAAAAATTTAGTTCAGGAGAAAGCCTCAGATGATATGTCTAGGCAACAGGGATAATCATATTTCCCCCTGGTAACATTCTCACATAACATTCACGACTTTTCAGTTTTTAGCAAAATTCCGAGTCTGAACTATACTCCTATTGTTTTATAGGCCAACCCATTTTCTGGCTGTGCTTCAATATTTAGAAAATCTAATGTTGTAGGCAAATTCTAACAAGTCCCTACTATGATGTAACTTAGCATACTGTATATGCCCAAATGCTTTAAAGCATTGTATTTACTCGATCTACAGCTATATTGATTTCAGTCACTGTATTTCTAAATCCATGGTTACCTCTGATAATTTAGTTATCTCTGCAGTGTTGGGGTTGATAATTGGGCACTGGCAGAGGTACACGGTCAGGGAAGATCCCAAGAAAACACCACAGCCTTCCGACATGCACCAGTGTGTTCCCAGAGCCTGAGAATGTGCGGCCGGCCTTCCTTCAGCTCTGTTCAAAGCACCAAGAACAGCGCCCATGAGATAGTAGAAACTCAATATATTTTTATTTAGTGAATAAAGAATCAGTTTATTCTAACTCCGCTTAACCTCTGCTTTCAAATGAGATTGTTGAACATTTAAAGAGAGCATGGTTAACTCTTTCTTGCCCCTGGATTTCTGGCAAAAGGCCAGGATTCACACAGAGCCAAGGCATGGTATTATTTTGTTTTTTCATGAGCTAGTATGAGTAAAATTTTTAGATATGCACATAGTCACAATGGGATTCAACTAAAGGTGACTACCAATCAGACTCAAATCTAAAATGACTCTTTTCTCTAATTTGGAGCTCATGGGAGCATGTTGCAAACAGACTGAGAATGTTGGTATGGAACACTGAAAATGGAGAAGGCCTGTACGCCTTCCCTCTAACCAGAACAGAGCAGCCCTTTCCAAGCAGGGGTGGCTACCTAGCAACAGCAATCAGAATGTCACACAGCATTCTTTAAAAATATTTGTGGTTTTTTTTTTTTTTTTTTTGCTGTTACATATTTTATTTTATTTTATTTATTTATATTTTTACCAAGAACATGTATTGGTACATTGTATACATAATGATATTCACCATGGTTATTTTGTGCCTGTACTTGATATATCTTGGTTTTCCCCCCTCTTCCCCTCCCCGCCCTCCCGTTCCCACACCCTTCCCTATTTGCAGCAGGTTTATTTACATTTTTTCACTTTTTCCCTTTCTCCTTTCTTTTCTTTTTCCCTTACCTCTTTTCCCTCTTCTCCCTATCTAGTTCTCCTCTCTTTTGAATATTATTTTTTTTTTACATAATATCAGCAACACAATTTGTAATAGCTAAGTCTTGGAAACAACCTAAATGCCCAACAACTAATGAGTGGCTAAAGAAGATGTGGTTTTTCTACACAATGGAGTACTACTCTGCCATAAAAAGAATAAACTAGGGACATTTGTAGGTAAATGGATGCACCTTGAGAACATACTCTTAAGTGAAATAAATCAGACACTCATGAGGACACATTAAATTGTTTCTCTGATATGAGAAACTATAAGTGTAAATAAGGACAAAGAGGTACAATAGAGATTACGTATTTCTTTATAATAGGCAAGATGAAGAAACCTACATGGTAGTTAATTGTTTCTTGAGGTTGAACAGTGAGGGCCTCACTCAGTGAGAGTCAAAGAAGGTGACTTATGATTTATTTATAACCTCTTCTTTAGTGCAAAGTTTAGAAAAGAAAAAGAACGAAGTGCTCTGACATCTCTGAGAGACTAAAACATTCGTAGTTTACAAGACAAGTGCTTTAAGTGACCTATGGCCAAAAGGACAGACTCTTGAGAAGAAGGTATAACTTACCAAGATAGAAAAGTTATGACCTGTCCAGGAGATACAGTTCCTTCAGCAGGATGGAATGACATTTTTGATCCCCTAAGAAAAGATCAATTAGCTCTCTGGAACTTTGTCTAAATCCAAGTGGAACAACACATTGATATCAGCTGCTGTTTCATATCCAGCAATCCCTGATATTTTATGTATCAAAAATGGGAAGAGGTGAAGGCTGAGGTATTACTGGGAACGCTGTGCTCGAAGGTGGCCTCACTGAAGATTTCCCTAAAATGTTTTAATTTTTTTCATCAATCCAGATTCAGTTAATGTAACAAGAATATCCAATCTGAGATATTCTGATTCAGTAACTCAGTGAGTCAAAGAAATCTCATATTGAAGGAGGAGGAGGAGGAAGTGGAGGGAGAAGAAGTGAAAGAAGAGAAAAAGAAAAAAATAGATGAGGAATATGAGGCAAAAGAGAACTTCATGATCACCATCAACACCAGGAACCAAAGGTTTTGGTAAACATCAAAGGGAAGATGGGCTCTTACTATTTTAAGAACTGGTCTGGACAAATTAATTAAAATCATAATGTAAAAGAAAGTTAATGAATAATACTCTTTTATATTGTTAGTTTAGATCCTGTGAAACTATTTCAAAAAAGAAATCATGGTAATTATATTTGCTTTATTGTTTAAAGGAGACTAATTGCAAATGGTAAGATTGCTTCTTGTATAAGCAAATTAGACTTTTGAACAAAAATTTAATCACAAGAATATTATTTCATTATACTTCTTAAATGAACAATTCACAGTTTGGATTTGAGTCTTTGATTTTTTCTCTGGGTAGCCAGGTGCACTGCAAGACCTGCTGGAGAAGAATTCCTTACTTGGGCAATCATTTTGAGTGTTGGCAATCTTTTGCTTTAAATTCCTATAAATCATATCAGCAGTATTTTTATCATTCACTATTTTATACTAGAAATAAATGCATGGATTTTTGTATAAAAGACTTGATTGATATTAGAATAACCAGAACAATATATAAATGTCCTGCTCACTTCTCCCATAGTGACTTGCTTTTGGATCACCAGATGTGACTACTATCAAAATAAGTACCATCTTCTAGCCCCTATTGCTATGCATGGAGAGTGGGCACACGCATGTACACATACATATGTCCTTGGCTTTCTGCTTTTTAATTCTACTATAAGTACACTGCATTGTTCTTAATCATTTTTAGTTGTCACCGCATATCCACTTCCATAGTACTTATGGTTGCATAAAACTCCATTGTATAGATATACTGTAATTTACATTTCTACTGTCTGAAAAATCACAATTTTTTCCTATTTCAAACCATGAAGGAAATATATATACATATATATGTGTATATATATATCTGTAGAAGTATATCACTCAACTGTTAATGTCCACAGGAAAGAAAACCACAAGTGTAGATTATGATAACATGGTTAAAGTACATTCCCATATTATTTTATGAGAAAATAAAGATTTGAAATAGAATGAATCCTTTATGTATTTGAACTTTCACTATAAATATTAGTTATTAAATGTTAATAAATTGCCTCTGTGTTAAAGTAGATATGTACCTAGTTTTAAAATTTATGTAATTTCATATAATATAACCAAAATAATATATGAAGGATAGTCCTAAATCAATTTTTGAACTAATGCAATACAAGATACAGTATTATCGGGGGCTGGGGATTTAGCTCAGTGATTAGAGTGCTTGCCTTGCAAGCACAAGGGCCTGAGTTCGATCCCCGGCACCACAAAAAAAAAAAAAAAAAGAAGATACAGTATTATCCAAGTGAAAGTTATAGTAGACATATATTTTGTTTTATTAATAGTGATATTTAAGGTTATTTTCAGGAACAGACTAAAATAATTTTATATTTTGTGCCAAGACGTGAAGCATCAAGAGGCTATTTATTGATTTCTTATTGTATAATTAATGCTCATATAAACACTGTGAGGTGAATATTCTTATTCTCCTTCATATCTGTGCCTGTATTTCACCATTATCTTTGTCTTTCATTTAGGCCAAAATCTCCCATTAGATTATGAGAAGATACGATTATATCATCTGAAAATTTTAAATCTCTTTCAACTTGCAATCAATCTATTAAATCTAGATTCTTAGTGTTTATTTAAGCATTTTCTACCTTTCTAATCTATACTCAAAGAGATATGAAAATTCTGTGAAATGCTTGCTGAAATCCAGATGTGCCTTACACATAGAATTCTCCAGATTTGCCCAATGAGTCAATGTCAAAATGAAGCAGAGTTATTAAATGTAAATAGTCTAAGTAGGCATGTGGCAAGCAGTTCCTTTTTCCTCCTTAAAGCATTCAAATTTTCTAATTTTACCCAGGTTTGCCACAAAGGACATTGAGTTTCTGAATCCTACTGCTGCTATTTCCTTTTGAATACCAAGGAGGAATTTGGCATCTCCAGTCATCTAGCCGTTTCTTGTTCCCTGTAACATTTTAAGGGATAAAAATAATGCTTCTGCAATGATGATTACATAGAAAGGCTCTTTGAAGGCAGGATCCAGATTCACTTTACTCCCTACTATATGGACAAGCATTTTGAGCAGTGCTGGCACCTGATAGGTACTGAATACATACTTATTAAATCAACGATTGAATTCTTACACTAAACTGGGACTCAATTTGTTTCTGCCTAAAGACATGAATTTAAAATATTTAAGTGCTGTCTTATCATGCATAATATTGCTCCTTCCCTATTCTGAATTTAAATTCACTCTTAACACTCTTTTACTATTTCTAGTTTGAAAATAAACTGGTGTAGAAAAAACATAACATGGTGATGATAACCAAATGTAACTCTGTGAGCCAGCTTTTAGGAAAACAGTCCTGTTTCCTTCCCGGGTATGCCTCTCAGACAGGCTTCCTCTTCCCACATGCTGGTTCTTCTAAGTGAGCTTTCGCCCCTGCTCGGTTCAGGGTCAGACATCGGGCCACGGTCCGTTATTTCAGAGGGCCAGAGGGTGCAGAGGCAAGCCCTCCTCAGCTGACCCTTGCTAGTATTTAAACCACAGGGCTGAACACAGGTGTGCTTCCCTCAGGGAAGGCGTGCCTAGGAAAGAGTAAGCAGTGGTTCTTCAGGGCTCCTCGCTTCTGGTTTCTTATCATAGTGTATGTTTGCGATGCACAATGAGTACATACATCCTGGGGAATTGCTACATATACATGCTTCATCTTGATCCTTTTTACTTCCCCTGCCCCTTTCTTACTCTCTTCTCCTCCTACCCTCAGATCCCTTTCCTATCTCTGCAAAATCTATCTCCGTGTTTCTTATTATCTTTTATTTTGCTCTTCAAATTGTTTACATTTTGGTTTTTTAATATAAGAGAAAGCTTGTGCTATTTAACTATGTCTTATTTATTTCCACTAGCATTATGGTATCAAGGTGCATCCATTTACACACAAATGACTAAAATTTTTCTTTCTTTATGGAAGAGTAGTACTCTAGTGTGTGTGTGTATACCCTAATTTCTTGATCTGTTTCTCTATTATATTATAGAGTGTTTCAAGATGCAGCTATTATGAGTCGTGATGCTATAAACATGAGGATGCATGTATCATTGTAATATTGTGTGTCTTTAAATATTTTGAGAACAGGTATCAATAGGTCAAATGGGATTTCTAGTCTTAATTTTTGAAGAATCTCCATACTGATTTTCATAATGGATGTACTAGTATACCATCCCACAAACAACAGAGACAGGTTCCTTTTTTTCCATACAACCTCCTCAGCATTTGTTGTTTCTTGAGTTTCTAATGATAGCCATTCCTTTTGGAGTAAGACAGAATACCAGTATTGTTTTGATTTCCATTTTTTCATGGTCTTTCTTATAGAGCACAGTGATATTTTCTGTCATTCCAAATTACCAGTCCCCTAAAAATGTCCTTAGTCTCACACAGAATGAATAGAAGCCATCCAACCCAACATTACAGATTGGTAAGACTGGAAGAGATTGTAACAACCAACAAACCAGGACCAGGAAAGTGTTTTCTAAGTATGAAAGTAATTAATTAATCCTATTACTCCTCTAGGTTGAAGATTTGTGATAAATGTAACAGGTAAAGTGTTTATGTTCATAATCTTCTCTTTCACATAAAAACATACACACAGTACACTATCAAAAATTTCCCAGTTTTAACATTTTTTTTTGAAGTCAGACTGTTATGAGTTGTATCTAGATGTCCCCTCAAAGCCAAAAGCTCTCCATAGCTGGGAGTTTGGGGAGGCGGCTGGATCTAGGGTGTGTGATGATGGGATTAAGGGTGCGTGATTACTAAATCAGCTCGCTGATTTGGTCAGCACAGTTCTAGGTGTGGAAAATGGGAAGGCCCAACCCAGGTAGGTATCCTGGAAGGGATAAAATGGAGAAGTGTGCTGCTGCTGCTTTGCTGTCTCTTGCCTGCTTGCCATGGACTGTTTCTCCTCTTCAATGCCCCTCTGCCCTGCCACTCTGCCTTGGAGCCAGCCAATTATGGACTGAAAACTCTGCAAACCGTGATCCAAATAAAGCTTTCCTCCTTTAACTTGTGATTGTTGGGCATTTTGTCTCAGCAATGTGAGAAATAACCAAGACATGGACCTATATAACTTACATGTCTGAAGTGGGTAGAGAGGAAATTTGAAGAAAAACTAAACAGTCTACATTGTATATATTAGAAAAGCAGACATAACAAACTATATAAATAGGAAAAGAAAGATGAGAAAAATGGAGGATAGAAAGAGAAGCTCCTGGGCAGATGGGGTTGGAATAGTTCCAAGGAGGAGGAAGCACTGAGTGTCCCAAGTCCCACTGAGATGAAGAACTTTCAAAAGGTAAGTAGGTAATGCATGGAATTTCTCTTGGCATGTCCTATACCTATCTGTTAAATGTTCAAAAGGGTTGTAAGTTCTCTTTTAAACACTGGATAACATTTATGTTTATATTTATTTGTTTGCTATATGGTTTGTGTCTAGACGTCCCCCCAAAGCCTCATGTGGTCACAGGTGGGATGTTTTCAGAGGTGGCTGGATCTAGAGTGTGTGATGACTAAATCAGTCCACTGATTGCTTTGGCATAGTTCTGCTGGGATCAAGGGTGTGAATACTACGATTAAGGGTGCTGGGATTAAGGGTGGGAGTGCTATCAACTCTAAAACCAGGTAGCCTGGATAAAATATAAGGGACAGAAAGATGCTTGTCTACCCCTAGCTTGCCTCCATTTTTGCCCTCCTTGTTTACCTCACTTCTTTTTGCCTGTCTGCCCTGCCACCCTGGCTTGGATCCAACCAACTGTAGACTGAAACCTCTCCAAACTGTGAACTAAATAAACCTTTCTTCCCTTAAATGTGGGTGTCAGGTATTTTGTTACAGCAATAGAGAAAAGTAACTAAGACAATTTGTTCCTTCAATTTAAATGGGACTTTGCCTAACTGGGCATGGTAGAGCACCCCTGCCATCCCAACACTCAGGAGTATGAGGCAGGAGGATCACCGCGAGGCCAGGCTGGGCTACACAGTGGTCTATGGGAGACGGGAAACAAGTAAGGGTTGCACTACAAAGGCCTTAGCTTTCTCCTTGAGAGAGTTCCATATTGTTCCATTCATTTCTGGAAAACGGACCTAGAAAAAGTCTGACTGACTTTCAGACAAAGCTGAGGGTCCTAGAAAATGAAAATGCTAGAGCTTATACAAACAGTACTGGGCAAGAGTGTAATGCACAGCCAGAATCCTGCATCACTAAAAAGGTCACTTTGTGATTGTGTAAACTGATTATCACATCTGAGTGAAGAAAACAGTCAAGGCCAGGTAAAGAACCACCCAAAAATTTAGAAAGGTTTCTGGTGCTCACTCCTGACAGACCCTGATACTAGCAATTAAATCAGCAATTCTCATCACTCACGGGGCTCTGGATACACTGCTGAGAAGAGTTTGCTTCCATAACGGGGGAAAGTTAGACCTAAACACAACACAGACCTGGTCCCTCTTCATAAAGCCAAGAACTGAAAGAATTCGACTGCTCTTAAGTAACTTACTTGTGTTACAGAACCAAACTCAAGTATACTTACAGGAATATAAAAATACAAAGTCAGGTTCACAATGCTTGGCTTTCAATTAGACACTGTCAGAAATGCCGAGACATGGGAATATAGATGAGTAATAAGGAGAAAAATTAATCAATTGAAAGCAATCCAGAACAAAACCAGATGTTAGAATTAGCAGACAAGAACATTAAACGCTTATTACAACTGTAGTCCATATGTTCAAAAAGTTAAGCAGAGACACAGACAAAAAGACTCATCAAAATTCTAGGTATCAAAACTATAATATCTGAGATAAAAATAAGTTGGATCAGATTAATGACAGATTAGACATCACAGAAAACAGTATTTCAGTCTGAAGACACAGAACGAACTTAGCCAAAATGAAACGTAGATAAAACAGAAATTTTTAAACAGTGATTAGAACAAAACTACATACAGCTGCAGATAGCATCAAGCAGCCTACTGTTTGTGTCTCTAAAAGAGGAAGTTGTGATGAAACAATGACCAAAAATTTTCCGAATTTATATAAATTACTAACCCACACACATACTTAAGCCTACACATATACTCACTTTACCAAGGCATATATTCACTTTACCAAGGCAATCATAATCAAA